>JASANE010020349.1:0-13908 GCA_030248225.1 Trileptium ribeirensis | reverse complement strand
CTGTTGTTCTTTAACAGTTACGTATTGCTCGCGCTCAAAAAACAAGTTTTTCGCGAACAGTACGCGAAAAATTCGGAAATAGCAATTGAATATCTGTTAATTTTTCGCGAAGTATTCGCAAAAATTTGCTTTTATTTCTGACTGTATTTATCAGCAAGCCGTATCAACTGGATCCTTGAAAGAAAATTTTGCTAATAATTTTCGCTTTCAAGACACATAACGAGAAGCTTAATTTTGTCTTGTTAGGGCAAATTTATTAGTTGCCATGTGTAGCCGACCGTAGCCAGAATCATTCATCTGAGAAACACAGGACTTCTTTTTGTACTGAAACCAACTTTATGAATATAACTCAAATATATTCCGACGGCACAACCGAATATACTGGGTCTGGGTAATATTGCAGTCACGGACGGAAATTTACGCAAATTTTTCGCGAATCGTTCGCTAAAAATTGCAAACAATTCGCGAATAGCTATCCGCTGCTAATTTTTCGCGAACCGTTCCCGAACAATTTCTGAATTTTTCGAGAACGACTCACGAAAAAATTACTTTTTATTTCTAACCGTAATTGTACTGAAACCAACTTTATGAATATAACTCAAATATATTCCGACGCCACAACCGAATATACTGGGTCTGGGTAATACTGCAGTCACGGACGGAAATTTACGCAAATTTTTCGCGAATCGTTCGCTAAAAATTGCAAACAATTCGCGAATAGCTATCCGCTGCTAATTTTTCGCGAACCGTTCCCGAATAATTTCTGAATTTTTCGAGAACGACTCACGAAAAAATTGCTTTTTATTTCTAACCGTAATTGTACTGAAACCAACTTTATGAATATAACTGGCGGGGTCTGGGTGCGTGGGGTTTGCTTTTTTGCGTGTTGCTGTTGGTTGCGTGCTTTTGCTGCTTTTTTGCGCGTTCCCCGCTTTCTGTTTTTCGGAGACGACTCGCGAAAATTGCTTTTTTTCTCGTATTGTCTGAAACCAACTTTATGAATATAACTCAAATATATTCCGACGCCACAACCGAATATACTGGGTCTGGGTAATACTGCAGTCACGGACGGAAATTTACGCACATTTTTCGCGAATCGTTCGCTAAAAATTGCAAACAATTCGCGAATAGCAATTTATCCGCTGCTAATTTTTTGCGAACCGTTCCCGAACAATTTCTGAATTTTTCGAGAACGACTCACTTGCTAGAAATGGAGTAGTTGATGGGAATCACGTTATAATAGGTTCGGTAAGATTTCCAAACGTACCAATTTATTTAAAGCGTCGGTTTCCATTAGCCTGCTGTATAGCAAATACTGTGTCGTCGACGCGATATTTTTGACCTCGTTGACGCATCAGGAAGGTCGTAATGAAGATAATGATCCAGAATTACTTAAATTCCGTGCTCTGTCCGACATTGTCATACAGCCAGCGATGTCGGGGACAAGGCGGAAAGCTGATATAATCATGATAAATCTTAGGTGGAAATTCAAAGTTTTTAAAAGATGTGGCGTTAGGGGTCCGGTTTATTAATTCATGTTCAGCTGAAATAAAATACCAGTCGGTGGGTTTGGGATATCTGGAGACCCAATGTAATTTTTGAAGGCGGAAATATCATGCATACAGTACCGTTCTTACTATACTAAGCCTAACCGTTAGCCCAAGTTCAGGTCTTTATGTGAGCCTTATAATAAGCTTAACTTGATGGGCTCCTGCCCACCCACCACCAACCTAACCCCGCGCATTAAGCTGTTTTTCTACAAAATAATTCTCGGCCCCTAAAGGTGACATGTGACATGCCCGACATCGGTCGAAGTTGTTACCTTGACTATGCCACCACATGAGAGTTGTCAGCTAAAATCAGAAAATTAAAAAAAGAACTACATAGTTTAAAAGTCCGCTGTTTTTGGTATCAAACTCGACGATACTTATACGACGTGCCCACTGCCCGGCTATCGTTGACAACAAAAATATGGGATGTTCTTGGATTGACAAACGTGTTAGCGACGTTGCATCACATTGTTCGACCAAATGGCATCGCAATCTATGACTTTTCCCAATCGTAAATGGCCACACTCCCAAACATTGTAATGGAGCAATAGTTCAAGTTCCGAAAGTCTGCCCTTTATCGAACAGGTTCTACTTTACCATCTGGTTGTCTGGCGAAGTTGTCGACTAAGCGCGTAAATAAGTATGTAAATAGCAGTCAGTGGTGTGAGTATCCAGCATCGCCGCGGGTTAGGGACTGTCAGTACGCCCCTACTCACTCCCAAGAAACAAACTGTACCACCGCTTTTTTTACCGCCCCCTCACGTTAGGCTCAGCACGCCCAACCCTACTAGCATCGAACGTTGGCGAAGTACGGGAAAAATAATGTCTGTTAATACATGTAGAGGCTCAAATGCATCTTTGTGCATGTCCGTTTAAAAACACTTGTGTGCGGCTACCTCGAAACAGCGGCCTACATACAACTCAACCTATATATATTACACAGCTTACATAGACATGGAACTTACAGCCACGGCCGGAGGCATTAGTGGCCGAAACGTGCGGCTAACTCAAAACTGCGGCCTGCACCAAGTGGCCTACATACAACGCAACCTATATATACGTATTACCCAGCTTACATAGACATGGTACTTACAGCCACGGCCGGAGGCATTGGTGGCCGAAACGTGCGACTAACTTGAAACAGCGGCCTGCACCAAGTGGCCTACATACAACACAACCTATATTACCCAGCTTACATAGACATGGAATTTACAGCCACGGTCAGAGGCATTGGTGGCCGAAACGTGTGGCTAACTCGAAACTGCGGCCTGCATACAACGCAACCTATATATACGTATTACCCAGCTTACATAGACATGGAATTTACAGCCACGGTCAGAGGCATTGGTGGCCGAAACGCGTGGCTAACTCGAAACTGCGGCCTGCACCAAGTGGCCTACATACAACACAACCTATACTAGTAACACGTAAACGTGGGTGACGGAGGCATGGTGGTTAACAACGGCGTGAATAGTGCATACAGCTTGTGGAATTTCTAACATTTTTGGTAACAATAATAAGAGGAAGACATGAAAACGTCTAGTTATTTATACAGTAGAATGACAATACATCTATCAAGTTGTACCCATCAATGAAATTTAGTCCAAATCGGCCGAGTCATTCAAAAGTTATAACACACTTAATAATTTTTCACTCATTTTTAAGAGACTGCTTAATTTTAAGAGAATTTATAAAGGTAAGTAGATCACTCGTATACAGTCTTTTAGAAAACGTGAAGGTACATGTTATGTCAAAAAATGACCGAGATAGCACGAACAGTTGTCGAGATGCGGTGAAAAAGCTGAAAAAATGGCAAAAATCCCTAAGTTTGAGCAACATTTGCTTAATTTTGAGTACAAAGCAATTTTCGTAGAAAAAAGTGCTCAATGAAAGGGCACTCCGCAAGAGAATATGCAACACGAAGAAAAAAAATTCCTAAAATCGGCCCAGGCGTTCAACCTGCAGACCTGTCTGTGACAAACAAAAAAAAGTCACAGAGAAAATTGAAATTTTGCGTCTAGTATATTGATATATAAAAAGTTAAATGTACGCCTCCGGCTGCGACTCACCACCTTCGGTGGCTCGTCTTGCCTCCGTCAATTACCCAGCTTACATAGACATAGAACTTACAGCCACGGTCGGAGGCATTGGTGGCCGTAACGTGCGGTTAACTTGAAACAGCGGCCTACATACAACGCAACCTATATTACACAGCTTACATAGACAAAACTTACAGCTACGGTTGGAGGCATTGGTGGCCGAAATGTGCGGCAAAAATCAAGAGCCGCTCGCTTGATGGTTTGACATACGATTCTTTCTTCATCCGGCGAAATAAATAACGAAGCATCAATTCCCTAAAACAATCATAAATTACACCAAGCTTAATTCCGTAAGTGTAAAAACTGTTGAAACTGTAGAAACTTCGAGTGAAAATTTTAGGTGTTCAGTCGGTCTTTTTTTAACTCTTTATCTTGAGTCAAACCTTGACTCAAACTGAGTCAAAATTTAAATCAGGCTTAGTGTTATTCAGTTAATAGTCAAACTTGACTCAAATTGGGTCCAAAGTTGACACGCGGGTTTACTTGCTACCCGCTGGCTTGATCGCTACTAGAAGGCTCAAAATTTCATCCCGTGCCCGCTTCAGCCACTGAATAGCCGCAGATACCCGCGTTCAGCTCTGAGGGTGAGTCATAAAGCCTTGTATCACGGTCTTTAGTGTTATTTATAAGTCGAATACCCTTTCATACTTTAAGCTGCTAAAAAAGAACAACACAATTATTCCGTGTGCGTGGTTAGTAACTGAATTTGTCGTGTAGAGCATGTGTTCACATGACATGTTATTCACTTGAGTTTCTCAAATATTGCACGATACAACGTTGAGTCAACGTTAAGTCAAGCTAAGCGTTAAAAAGGATCGACTAAGCAGGCAAAAGTTAACGCAACATCGTCTACCTTCAGTGTTTTTCACGTAAACCACATAACTTTTAATTTTTATGGAGTTTCTCCCATAAGCTAGCCAAAATCCTTTCGTCATAGTGGTGGTTTTCTCACTGCTCAAAGCTAGAAATACGTAATATCTGTTGCCCGTTCAAAGTTTCAAGCACCCGGCTACGAAAATTCGCATAGCATGTTCGAGTTTCTTCGTTACCGAAATAGTTTCGTCCTTGCCGTTGTTTTCGCAAAAGCTAGAAACATTACCTGTTGCCCATTCAAAGTTTCAAGAACACGGCTACGAAAACTCGCATTTGCATCTTCTCGTTTCTTCGTTAAAGCAGCCGGTGACTGAAATAGCCAGTAACGCTTCTGAGTGCTAACAGCATACATTTCATCCTGAAATGACAACTACGTACATAATATGTACAGTTACGGACAGAAATAAAAGCAAATTTTTCGCGAACTGCTCGACAAAAATAACAGCAGTTCAATTGCTATTCCTAAATATTATTCCCGATATGTATGTATCAAGGCGTCCCAAGTGGCAAAACCCAAATACCGTGAACGAATACGTATTTACTATCTGCATGATATTTACCGTTTTTAGCGAAAAACGGTAATCAAGGCGCGAATTTTATAAAAATTGATGGCCCAAATGGAAGGCTAACCTATAAAACAGAATAATTACCTAAAAATTTCTATCCGGGTTACGTAAGTTGTTAAAACGCAGTGAACAAAGTCGACTGAGTTTAATGCTATAATGGCGGTGCAATGTCCAAAAGCATTTTTCCTTTGTATATACGCAATAAAACCCATAAATATGATTACAAAGTTTTCGACCATTTTTTACACCGTTGTATAGGGCTATGAACCGTATATATTTCTACCCATAAAATTTTACAACCGAACCGATCCCGATTGATTATATTCCTTTTCGTTATCACTATATCCAACCACAAAAGATTTCACGTTGTAACTAGCACCAAAAGCAACAAGAAATCGACACAGTATAAATCGTCCACCAGCGCACTCAACAAATCATTGAGCAAAATGTGGCTTTTTCGGAGCATCCTGGGGCCTGGTTGGACTAGAGCTAGGTCCGGAGGCTCAAAATGATTCAAATTTTCTCTGAGCATCCTGGGGCCTGGCTGGATCGGAGCTAAGTCCCAGAAAGCTCAGAATGAGTCAAATTTGGCTCATTCTTAGCATCATGATGCTTGGCTGGATTAGGGCTAGGCAACATGACGCTCAGAATAACTGAAATTTGGGTCCTTCTGCGAATCCTGGGGCCTGGCTGCATTAGATTTTTCAGTGTAGCTACTTTACTCTTTTATACAATTTTTGTGACCTATTTGTTTTCCGATGTACTTTTTATTTATATATATTGGGACGAAAATTTTCTTAATAATTTTATTTTGTTTGAAGCGTGCGATGGTGATATAGCTTCGGCATATAATTACCTGGTCAAATATAGCTAACCTCCAGGCAAGATAAGTGATGTAGAAGTACACAGCAAATGGACTGAATGCCATGGATTTTAATTTGGACACAAACAGAAACTATATTAACAACTGCGATACCTAGGCGATTTTGAGACAAAACTGGTTAATTTTGCTCTCTTAATCAGGGGTTAAAGGTTGCTTTCGGCTAGCTATTAGGCATACGTTTGCAATACCTCAGGTCACCATTATTGTGAAAATTTTTTTATAAAACTCACTTTAGCGGTTACTACGTTATGGATGGAAATAACATCATTCTAATTGATGTTGGTCTTAAACTAGGATCTTGCTTAGAGTAATCTCTATCACAATCTGTTCATGTTCATGTTCGGTTGCCCTTGCCTACAACTCGAATGATCACGTGTATATGTCCACCTTTGAGTTCAGGAATTATAGCGGTCAAACCGGCTTTTTGCAGATAAGAGTTTAGTATTACCTTGGGCAAACCCAACTGTAATGATATATATTTTCTATGGTGGCATTATAGAAAATTTCAGGTTGCATGAATATCTTCGAGTACCTGGAGATGTTCGAAATATATGGAGAAACTTCATATTGTATGAAGATCTTCGAAATATCTAGAGAAACTTCAGATTACATGAAGCGTTTCGAGTATCAGAATATCTTCGAAATATCTGGAGAAACTTCAGATTTAAATGAAGATATTCGAGTACACTGAAAAGTTTTGATCAATCACGTAAGCTTAAGACTTTATTTTAGTCCCGACAAACGCGTTTATTAATGCTTCAAGTAGAGGGTTATTTTCAGCAAGGATAACATAAACCATGTATTCGGCAGGCTCATTTTAACTCTAGTCAGTTACGGTTTTACAACTCCAGTAGAAGAGTTTGCAAATGAGCGTTTCTTTTTAAGTTGATGATTTTGCCAAAAAACCGATAAATTACGCCAAACCTCGGTGGTTTTAAAATACTTGCTGGAAAATTCCAAGTAGATGCACACCAAAAAATCTTATAACAAACTAAATTATGTAATTCACTTAGCTGTGCGAACACAAACCCACCAAAGAATCCAGGCAGTGGAAACTCGGTTTTACGAAAGCGTGAACTATGCGATAAAGTAGTGAATGTACGAGCCAGAATGACCCTAAACGGCACAATGAAGAAGGAAATGCGGTCGAACAAAACATTTCCTTTAACTTTGCTTGAAGCACAACATGAAATATACTAAGCGACAAATTTTGAAAAAACTCTGTGGTTGATTTGATTAGTAATGACTGAAAGGAGCGAGGCGAAGAATTCTTACTGGCTGTGACAGTGGAGAAATTCGACAGTGTCTTTTATTGGATCTATTATGACAAGCATTACTCAACTTAGGCTGTGGGAATTGATTCGCACGATAGCTCATTTGAATGCTTGAAATGTCTATTTGTGCCCTTGGTCCATGTCATCTTTACGAGCTTGCCGTTTCCAGTGGGGAAATTATAATTAATGCATGTCTTGTATTATATATAGATAAACGAATACATTTCAGTTTCTCATTTTCCATCTCGTAATTCCCAAAAATATTGGGAAACGAAAAAATGAGATCAGTTCCCGTTTCCGCACACTTTCCAGTTTCTCGTTTTTCACATTTACAATTTTCTAAATTTCCCGAGTTTCCTCAACATTTTCTCGTTTCGCAAGTTTCCCACTTCGCAACCTTTGGATTTCCCCCTTTTCCATTTTCCAATTATCCTGTTTCTCTATTTTCCCACCAATCTTTTCCAGTTTATCAACATTTTATCGTTGTCGACGTCGGTTCGTTCGAAGGGTAACAATCAGTTCTGGTCAGGGCTATAGCTATATAACAAATAAACACAATTCGGTAGAAATTACTGTTGAGTTTCATACCGCGGAAATATTGATAATAAATAAAAATCTACGTACGCGCGAAGATGCTCAAAAAATATCTATTTTTCTCACAACAAATTTTGCGTTGCAATTGAGCAATAATTTAGAGGAGGTGCGGAAAAAATTATGAACCTTATACGGCAATTACATATCTGTGAAAGAAAGCGTAAAATTATTTTTCTAATCAACATCGAATGAAGTACAGTATTTTATGGCGCGCAAGTATTTAAATATATTACTTTCATTCCGCATTAGATTAAGATTCAATACCAGTCCACGTGGACTATGTACAGCCGGGACGGTCCAAGTACCGCTGTGGGACGTTACGTTATAACGTTAGAAAAAAGAACATCTTAGAGCGTGGATTTCGGGTTTTGGTAGCTACAGTTCCCCAACTTAGACTTAGTCTATGTTTCTTATAATGACTTTAGCTTAAGCATGGCCTGCATTTTAGGGTTACTTTAGCAGCCGGAAGGCTATACTAATAAATTAATGGCTTGAAACCAGAGGTATGCTAAAGTTCGAGTCGACTCAGCTAAAAAGGAGACTAATTTTCCCGAGTCCGATCAAACGTAGCACAAACAGCAGTAATTACATCATCCAGGTCATCGTAAATCCCGGTGTCTTGTGCAGTCGACTAAGGCAACTGTTACCGCGTTTGTTCTAACACGGGCTCGAACACCGGACTCGGTCGAAACGCCGTGTTGCTCGTCGGATCGCACATTTCGAGATCATCATTCGTCGACAGGTCAAAAACAGCCTGAGTAAGTAAAATGAAGAAATCGGTCGGCCTTCCGACTGCCGCTTCAACAATTTGTCGATATTTCGAAGCCGGAATCTTGAGACTCGAGTTCTGTTCACCAACATGCACTGACTCTGTCAAATTACGACGCTCAGAAAACAGCAACTGTACTATCGGATTTGATCCTGAGCTAATTTCGAACCTAGATTCGGAGATCATGCTATCCCGACTTCTGCAGCAGCCACCTTCGTTTTTGGAGACTGAGCCAGACGCCAAATTTCTCAACAACGAAATGCCAATCTTTTCCATCAGTTTTTTCTTGGGTCTTCCTCCACTTATCGAGCCTGCTAAGAATCCAATTCTAGATTAGGTGGGCAACGAATTTCCCAATGATTCGTCCAGATGTGATGATAAATTCTGCGATAGCTCAGCCAACTCTCCACCGTTCGGACCGCAGTTGTCGGCGTCAGTGAGTCCTGGTGACGATTTATGCAAAAGCGCAGCAGCACCCACCACAGCGAGCTGCTCACGTATTTTCACCATCTCACCCCGCAACAGCGTATTTTACTGAGGCAGAAGACGTTGAAATTACGTACCTGAACGCGTCCATGCGACAGGTTAGAAGGACTCAGTTCAACTTGTTGACAGTACCAGTCCATGAACACGAGAGCCTCATAGGAATGAGGCTTGTGGAGTCGTTTCAATTGTGGTTGTTGTGAAAGAAAATAAGACAATTACAAACAAATATTAAAATCGTGGGATCGTTGCTGTAGAGTGCAGCTGACGTTTAAAAGATTGGACATTGGGGGCGGTGACCACTTTTTGCGGTAGGGCGTTCCAGGTTCTTACCACCCTATGCGAAAAATAGTTTTTGCGGATATCAAGCATTGGAGTTGACCGTATCTGCAGCTTATATATAATGGTGTCCACGTGTACGCTCAAAGCCATCAGTGAAGATTCTGCTGATATCAATATCGATTTGATGATGAATAATTTTATAAAAAGTTATAAGATCGCTTCGCAGTCGTCGTGTTTGTAGCGTCTGTATACCCAGGTAGCGTAGTCGGTCATCATATGCCAGATGACGGAGCTCCGGAATTTATTTAGTTGCATGTCTCTGCAGATTCAATCAAGTCAATATCACGAACGTAGATAGGGCACCATATGACACTGGCGTACTCTACTAACGGACGAATGAGAGCTTTATATAAGACTAGCCACTTACGCTTATCCCAGAATCGAATCGTTCTGCTCAGCATACCAATGATACGGCGTGCCTGGCACAAATGCAAGCACAGTGATGAGAGAATGTGAAGTCAGGGGTCATCGTTGCCCAAGATCATTTTCTTCAAGCGTAGGAATCAATAGATTATTTCCTAAAGAGTAAGCAGCGCACGGGTTTTTACGTCCACAGTGCATGACCGAAAACTTATTCACATTGAAGTAAAGCAACCATGTTGCCGATCATGCAGCAAGACCTTCAGGTCAGCTTGTAAATCATTCAGTGATAGAAACTGTAGTGGATAGTGAGGTATGCGTCTGGCCATCCTGATGTCATCGGCAAACTTAAAAAGAGGAGATGCTGCATACTCATCTATATCGTCAACGAATATTAGAAAGAGTAATGGTCCCAATACAGATCCCTCGGGAACACCACTACTAACATCAACGTAATCAGATGACGCTCCATTTATTATAACTCTATCTTTTCTGTTACGAAGAAAGGATGCCAGCTAGTCGTGGAGCCTTCCAGTAATTCCATACTCACCAGGTTTATGAAGGAGAGCAGCGTGATTCACGGAATCAAACGCCTTCCTAAAGTCAACATATATAACGTCAAGTGTGTCCCCAGAGTCTAATATCGCCGTTGCAAAGACTAAGCAAGTTATCAATTGAGACACTGTGGAACGCTTTGCTGTGAATCCATGCTGGGATCCGTATAGCAGGTTGTTAGAAATCAGGAACTTGACTATATTATCACCAACTAATCCCTCTAGCACAATCTCAGACAAAGTACACGTGGTACGAGCTCGTTGGACAGGTGGGTCAAAACACTGCGTGTTGAACACAGTACGAAAGAAGTTATTTAGGTAGATCGCATTATCTAAATCACTGCAAGTCGATGATCCATTTGCTCGAATAAACGGACCGATTTTTGGCTTACATTTGCGTTTGCGCATGACGTAGACATAGAAGGACTTCCGATCTCCATCAATGTTATCTGCCAGTTTACATTCATACTTGATGGTAGCTGTACGAACACAATCGGCGGAAGCTAGTGACGCCTCGAGGAAGGAACTGTAAAGCGCTAGCCGTTCCTACTCTCTTATAATACCTATAAGAGTTGTGTTTACGCCGTAGAGACTGCCACGCTTTATTGTCAGCACAAAATTGGTTTCTTACTCATATGTTTAGAACAGGTAGGAACATAGTTGGTTATAATACGTAGGTGTTATAAACTGATGTAAAGCAGACCATACTACATTGGTGTCTTTCATATCTAAAATGTAAGACCAGTCTGTATCGGCTAGAGCAGCCGCGGTTCCGGTATAGGGCGGGGTTGACCTATATTGGCCTCGAACCTCCCCTATTGGGTCTTGCCCCCCCCCCCCGAGACGCTGACCCCTATTTGCGATCGGCCGCGACCCCGAGATTTTTTGCTGATAAATAACTTTTCGGAAACTTGTTTCACAAAAGTCCCAAAACATCGCCCTGCTTTGCTTCCGTTCCAAAACATCCCTCCACGGGGGCTGAGTGCAGAAAATTTCGCTAAGTTGAATCCCCAAAATTTTGCCCTTCGGCGTATATTTTCTTGATTAAGCAACGTAAACAATATTACTTAACAATATGTACGTGCTTATTAACACTGTCACAAACTCACTAATAATTCCACTTTCTTTGTCGTTGAGGATGAAAAATTTTTGACCCCTATTTTGGTCCCCCCCCCGGGTCTGGGGGGGCTGACCCCGAGATTTTTTGAAGCCCGCGACCCCTATTTTCGGAGGTCCACCGGAACCCCGGAGCAGTGCAAACCCCATTCCAATTTGTCTTACGCGGAAGTGTAGGATTTCTATGCGCTGTTTCTGAAGAAAAACAGCACATAAAAATTCAGTTAGTTGACGCTGCAAATGGTTCGAACTTGCGTTTGCACGCTCAAAATTATTCTTTTGCTTCGGCGATAAACAATTATCTGCGGTTTTTGAGCTCCTAGTATTCCGCGGACTGCTATCACTGCGGACCTGATCAGCAACCCTGGACATTTTGCGAGGCGGCGATGCGAAAATAAGGCTGTACGAGCTGCCATCTGCACAATCTAGCACTAGTTGTTCAGTAAACGAGGAGTCCGCAGCGGCACCTGCAACAGTAACAAAATTAAACGAGTGACTCTCGTTAAACACCGTCATAATAACACTCGTGTAGAGAGTACTCATTTATTGCTTCTTCGCCACCTACTCCACAATGCAACAAGAGTAGTCTCCTGCACATAAGTCGATGGGAGCATGTAGGATACTACGAGCGGTACACTGGGTACCGTTCAAACAACGTGTCCGCTACAAAACACACTTGTTCGTTCGAAATGCTCTTCGCTACGAAACACCTGTGTATATTGCCGAGATGATTAATACGTCGTCCTCGCCTCGTCTGGCGAATAAACAAATCCTTCGGACTGACATCGCTAGAAACAACAGCTTCTGGTTCCTTGGCATAGTTTGCCGAAAACACTATGTGGCAGTACTCTAGATGTGACAGAGTTTAAAGCAAAACTGAAGACTCACTTGTTTCCCAGTTCGCCAGAGTGATATTACAAACTTGCTTCATTCTGACTATTGTATATTCTGACAATCTCTTGCGCTTTTGAGAAAAAGGCGCGTTAAAAATGCCATTATAAATTTAAAAAATAGAATTAAACAAAATCTCAAGTTTCGAGAAGTAAGTTTTAGGGACCAATAAGCAAGTGAAAAAACGAAAAGCCCAATTTTAAACGATTTTGGGTCTGAGGATACCACATAGAGCCTATTGGATCCCCAACATCTGGGTTGACAGTTGTTATTTTTATGTTTTTTTATTGGGGTGGGGTTGGATTATACTTTCTTATGGCGCCTATCGGATTATTAAATTGGGACGGGATTTGTCACTCGAAGATGTGTGGTCCGTACGCGTGGCCAGTAGTATGCCAGTGGGGATTATTGATTGTTCCTTGGCACGCGTTATTTAATCAGCTTATTTTTATTTCCTTACGGCACTGCAGCGTGACTATTCGAGTTGCACGAAACTTGTTTCCGATATAAAGTCAAACGAGCCGAAGTTAGAATTTTTATTCAAAGTTAGTAAATCGCACACAATTGACAATGCGGTTCGGTTCCACGTAACGCCACTAATTAAGAACTTTGTATTATATTTTCCGAGTGCTTGATCACTTCCCGTATATATAATTGATCTCGTCACTACAATATTCGGGCTCCAGATACTCTCGATACTGCTGTGATTAAAACTTGTGGCACCTTAATTACGTTAGATTTCTATGACTACACCTTGTGCCAAATAGTTTCCCTCAGTCTCACTTTTGAGCGCACTATTATTCTGTGTAAGTTATTTAGTACTTGTAATTAGGGTATGTATTGAGTAAATCCTCTTGTGAGGTTTGTACGAGACCGACGGACGGTTCTATCCGTACGTTTATTTCAATACTTTAACCTTTACCTTAGATTTGCACTAGTACTTCCTTATCATTTCCTCTTTTGAGATTGGCACGAGATCGCCGGACGGTTCGATCCGTACGTTTATCTGAGTACCTTAACCTCTGCCTTAGAAATACACTATTTAGTTTCCTTAGACTAACAGTGACGGACGGTTCACTGATAGATCATGAGTAATTGATATCTATTACTGTCCCTTTTGGGTTGGTACGTAGCCGCCGGACGGTTCGACTCGTACGTTTATTTGATTACCATATCCTTTTCCTTAAAATTAGGCTAATTAGGTTCCTTGTGTTAACGTTCCCGCTGCGGTACGCATCAGCTAGCCGCGCGTTATTTCGAGCACGTTTATGGTTAGTTAACACTCGTGAAAACTCAGGATTTATTTGGGAATAATAATACGAATAAGGTAATTTATTAGTGATAAGTACCTATGTGTGAAGAATATTTTCGACTCAACGTTAATTGTTTTTAGATTCAATGCCAAAAAGGTTTTTCCAGTAATCCGCTAATTCCAGGTATCTTTTCCAATAACTCATTCACAGCTACGTACCACGCATCAAAAACAAAACCAGGTAAAAGTATTAAATTCAATAAGCGTATAATTCGTAATTAAATGTCAACTTTTGGGCAGGT
>JASANE010020347.1:0-64673 GCA_030248225.1 Trileptium ribeirensis | reverse complement strand
GGCGCGTTCACACGCGCAAACGTTTTGCACAAGGTTTGATCAAAATGTAAGCTCAAATTTTTATCAAATTTTAACCACAATTTGAGAGCATTTTTTTGCATTTTTGATAATTTTGAACGTGTGAACTCTGCTCAGACTTTTCAACAATATGCCTTTAGCAATCATCCATGAGATACATTGCCTGAAAAAGATTGAGCTCAAATTTTGGTCCCAAATTTTGAAACGTCGCTCTTTTAATTTCAATATGACCCTCAAATTTTAATTTCAATTTCACCTTCAAATTTTGAACAAATTTTGAGCTCAAAATTTATCAAAAAGTTTGAGCATGTGAACACGCCTTAAGTTTAGAGTACATTGAAAAAACGAATATATATTTTTAATCGTTTCATCTCAAACGTAGACACGCTACTCCTAGATGTTTACAGCCAATATGCAAACTCCAACGGCGGGATTTGTAAAAAACTTTATTGCCGTATTTGATCCGTTCAGTGCAATTAACCTTATAATAAGCAGATAGCAGGTTAAACTCTCGCAGCGCTGACAAGAGCCAACAACAATAAACCACTGCGTGGCAACCTGCTTCACAAATTTTCTGTAGCGTGATGTGATTGATTTATTGATTTGTACGCATAGGCCTACATTAGGTTGCCTATTGTGCAGCCAGTAGTAAATTAAGGTCACATTAGTTTCAATACAAACATTTCCTATGGGTATTACCGTATAAAACCAAACCGACATTGGATCACTTTCGAGGGTACCTTCCAACATGGCTGCACACTATTGGCATTACTGACCAACACGAGGTAAATATCATGTTACAAATGTTAGTAAAATATTGTTTTACATTAAAGAAACGTGTCATGTGTATACATCGTAGCCTGCAAGAGGATGATTTTCACCTTGCCATTACTGAACATCCTGTTACAGACTACGATATAATACACATTAGTTTAAACATAGAGAAAGCAAAAACAAATTCACATATGCTGACAAATATTTTACTGATGTATACGGTTAACAGTTCGATACTGTGTACACCTTTTATAGCGCGCAATGCTAAAAAATCTCAGTCGCCGCGGGAATGCAATCAGAATTGAATGAACCAGAGTATGAAATCCATAGTGGTAATTAAGAGCATAGGCTAGAATTGATCTCAGTCAATAAAGCAGTGCTCATGCTGTTGACCTTCGGCATCGCTGTGTACATATGAATTGCGGGCAATACAATACTTTTGCGGATTTATTAATAAAATTTGTAGATCATTCCATCTAAATGTAAGTTTCATTTGTATAGCTGATTGTTTAATGGCAACAATTAGGACAAGCTACCCTGTCGGAAACACATACTATGTGTCAAGAACTTTTGTTTGCAAACGAAGACGTTTCTTCTTAAAAGAAGAATGTCACAGCAGTCATATTGCTACTAACAATAGGATTTATGCGCCTGGACTACATTTAAATATAAACTTTACGACGGTTCATGCATAGATTATGGTTTTTGAAACATGTCAAATTATTTGACTTTAGCGTTTGCGAATATGCTATCTATGAAATAGCAAGAATGAATTCAGACCTGGTAAAGTTGATAATATAATTTTCGATGTCATCAATTCTCGGAATTCCTAAATGTTTTCATCTCAATTGTAGTCAACAAATCCGAGACGTTTGCTGCATGCCATTTTTGCCTGGCATGCAGACTCCAGCGGTCGGATCTGAAAATGCTTTCACCTTGCGTTTAAATTATTTCATGCGTAATTCGGTGACTATTCTAGCTAATACATTCTATCTATATCGTACACATTGTATTTAGCATCATAAATATATCTATTCGCTGTAAAGCATGCAAGCTATAACTTACTGCTAGAACACTAGGAAGCTATCACCCAAATGACATATTTCTTTATATCGTTCGAAGCAGCTGGCTCGGAAAGATAGGGTTACCCCATGAAGCCTTGCTGCTACATCAGCCTATGTTGGGTGAGGAATCTCCTTTATCTATATTGTACCGAAAATAAGTTCACGCACTCTGCATGTAGTTATACAGCGTCTTTCTCGACGTTGCCGGGTTCAGATCTGCTGAATAAATCAAAGAACGATAGGTATAATAATTATGAATAAATCCACAATCGTGACTCATAAGCATTTCTCGACTACTTCCTGTGTTCACAAAAAATTTTCACAATTTTAAATACGTCAAAGATTTTTGGACATTTTCATCAATTTTTTATCTTAATTTTTTGTTTATTTTTTCTAGTAAACAAAAATGGTGCCATAATTGGGGGAACAACAGATGTGCTTCGCGGTCTAATTTGAAATGTAGGAATTTGACAGGGTTTTTAACGTAACAGCGACAGAGCTTCCCTGCAAATCTAACTGTATTGTATATAGAATTACAGCCTGAATTGCAAAACTGAAAGCAATGTCACAGCCTGATGGCTGTGACAAAAAAGCTAAAGATAATCAACTTGTACCAGTAACGTCGTCTCAATATTTTCCTTACACTTTAAATTATTATAGTTTGCATAAACCTTAATCATGGAGAATAAACATCTTGCAATGAACATCGTTTGTAATACAAAAATCGAAATACGAATATACGAAATACGAAATCGTAGCAAAAATATTAACCTACGTGGCACAACGGTGCTTTTAATTAGCAAATTAGATTAAACACACTAATTGCTTAAACATGTAAACACATGTAGGCCATTACATCTTGTTCCGAAAGCTTTAAAGGGTCATCAGGTAGGTATATTATGTACAAACTTTATTATATTCAAACAAAATACAAATAACAAACGTAAATCGCCTAGACCGCTCTCACCCGATCACTATGTTTTGTGTTTGACTGTAACAGCTTATGAAAATGACCGAGACCTTAATCCGTCTGAATCTTAATCCATAAAGTGCAATGCTGCAAAATGTTTTAATCAAAAAATCCAAAGTATTAGCATCCTACAACTCAATTTCGTAACGAAAAATCTAATATCAAAATTGCGGTGTTATGTGGTAAAGAGAAATTGTCAAATCTGGTTACTATTTTAAAAACATGTTATCTACCATTATCAAGGTATAACATGAAGTGAATCAATCCTGTGTGTTATAAATGGCAGAAAAGCACCAATTTGCAGAGGTGCAATTTGGATAATTTTACAGTAATGTGCTGAAACTGAAATTTTGAATGAGCGATGAATAATGAGAAACTACGATAGTCGCGTACGTGCCTCCATAACTTCAAAACAAATTAACCCTTAATTCCTGACGTTCAACAACAAACAATTACACTTGAGTTCGTTGAATTAACAAATTACGTAGGACGAATACTGCACGATCGTACTCATATTGTTCTTCGCTCGTTTCGCGAGTGCCCTTATAGATTCGAGCAATAGTTAAAAATAGCACAATGTCTTGAAATGCGACTTTCGCCCCAGTGTCCGGCGATCGATTTCTCGTAGTGACCAATAATTGTGTTTTGATACTCGAAATGCAAATAATAATAGGGTCCTGTGTTTTCGTTTTCGTAATGTTTTAGTGAAACTCTCATAGTTTTTGAGGTGTACATTTACTAAATTACAACATACTATCGCTTTAATAGTCTGGATTAATCTTAAATTTATAGAAAGTTTTGGGAGCTCATTGGCCTGCTTGGGCGAACGAAACAATATTTGGAGAAATTCGAGGTGTAAAAACGTTAGCTGTACGGATGAAGTTTGGTGATAAAACGGAATACAAACTTGCAGCTGGTTAGTTTACACTTAGGTTTATGACGTCTTCATGCCATAATGGTGAGAGCAATGCCACATTATAAAACCATTGAAACGCTTGAGTAGCATTATGGCATAGTGTTGACAACAATTATTAGTGTAAATGACTAATATTGACACGTTAGCTTCACAAATTTAAGATATTGAGTTGCTGGAATTTTTGGTACTTTTCTAGGCTCCTCCAGGTACAGCACCAATGTTTTTTGGTTGCTGCACTTCGAACAATTTTCGGCTCCCGTTGCTTTCATTTAACCTATTAAATCTTAGCAACCCCGATGAACTCCGCAAATAGAACATAAAATAGGCAATGTTTTTTCCTACTACCATTATTTAACTAAAAATTTGCATAAAGAATGTCTTTAACGGTAATAAAGACAATATTTGCATAGCTTCTCAAACGATTTATTAATTATTAGATCTTTTGGCGTTAAAAGAATTGGGTTTCGAAAACTTAGTAATTTCGAATCCCCAGATTAGCCGGCTGATATCCCCATTACGTACGTTACTAGTTAATTTTAGAATCACTGGTTTCGAAGAAGATGCTTCGTACAGCCTGAAGATTTTAGCTAATAGAGTTGCCAGAACTAGAAAGACATAATATAAGTTCATGAAGTCAAAGTTTCCAGTGTAGTGAATGCTTTACAAGAAACATAATTTAGGCTGATATGTTCAAGCTGAAGCGACACTTTTGTGATCTATGTTCGTACAGTCCTGCATGTTAGTTTGTGCGAATATACGAAGATTTGATTTCGGGATATGCATTCATTTTTCCGAATTCACAGCAATATAGGCATTCTTATAACAAGGTCTTGAACCACTTTTTCTCAAAGTGCTATGTTATCCGATAATGGTCCTATGCGTTAGCTGTTCATATATTTACCGAAACAAAAATTAATCAAACGCAAAAACCGTGAAACTGAGAGGCAAAAATGTAACGTCCGGATCGTTAGCACAGTGCGCTAGCCTACTGGACCACCGTGTTTTCATTAAGTCGTACTACATTACATTGCGTATCGTTTGAACCGCTATGTGCGTTTCCTAGAGAATTTTCAAAAGAGTTATGCGTCTTTCACACAGAAGTGCGTTCACGAACTGCACACCGTAGACGCGTCGCGCAATGACTGCATGCAAAATGAAGACAACGGCTTTCCATTGCCCGCAAAATGCTAATAACGCGCTTCTATTAACACATGTCGAGTGAAATATTGCTGACTAAGACTATGCGGCTAGAGCAATGGTAGCGTCTATATCTATAGCGTGCGCGCAATGGTTGATACCATATCTACAACAACGTGCAATCGCATCAACCATATCTGCATCTTTGTGCAATTAGCAGTGGTAGTGTCTATATTTATAGCTTGTGTACAATGGTTGATACCATATCTACAACAACGTGCAATCGCAGCAACCATATCTGCATGTTCGTACAATGGTAGTGGTTATATGTACAGGTTGCATGTATTACAATGTCTACAACAGACCTATACGAGACTATATGAATACGACAAATCGTGCGTTACAGAATATTAATGAGTTGAGTTAAGCGAGGCGCTATATGGCATTGCACAATGTTGGCATTGCATAATGTTACCAAAGGAAAGCCCCGCATCCGGAGGCCATACCCCCGTATCCATGGAACCATGGATCACAGAGCAAAATTTATACCGGCAATGAGTTTCCCATGCCGAAAAATCCTAAGCAAAACTTTTCAGCCGTCCAGGACGTCAGAACAAATTTTCGAATTTTGGGTCAAGAAACCATTGGAGCACCATACCCCTTCTTGCTCATTGGTACTTTACTGTGGGCCTGTTGCCATAGATGTCTAAAGTAGATAGGGTTGGAGGGGGCTGCGGCGGCGGTAAACGCCTGGGGTGTAGGGGAGGTCATCGGGTTATAAAGTAATGCTAAGTACCCCCTTTTTGCCTAAGTTTTGTTAAATTACCCGCTGCGCCCTCGGGAGAGGGGTGGGGGTACAGCCCCCAACGCTCCTACCGGCACCTATGGGCTATAATGTTAGCGAAAAACGTGAATACAGATTTTAGGGTTGCAGATTACAACAAAAGCAGCTGTAGTTGGGCATTTATAGCGAAGGCGGCGAGCGCTAGTATCAAACTGGAAGGAAGACACCAATAGAGGCACCAATATCAAACTGGATTAGAGTTTCGTAGAGTTCTGTGTACCAGTGTTGCATACGATATGTCGTATGTAACACTGGTTACATACGACATGTCGTGCGTAATAAGAGTTACATACAACATTTCGTATGTAAAACAGCTACATACGACATGTCGTATGTAACAAAAATTTTTGAGTAGAATGGCGCATTATTCTGTGAATGAGCAAATACTAAAACGTATCGTTAAAGGTCGAAAGCATCTCCTACAACAACTGACTGATAGCGCATACGGCTTTCGTACCTTCACTGTTGTGTTAAACGTTCAATATAATTAATTGCTATCCTTTGATAACATTGTGCAATGCCATACTGTGCCTTGCTTAAGTCACCACATTAATGTTCTGTAGCGCACGGTTTGAAGTATTCATATAGTCTCCGTGTAGGTATGTAGGTCTTTTGTAGACATTGTAATACCCATACCTTCAACCTGTATATATAGGCACTACAATTGTACAAACATACAGATATGGTTGTTGCGATTGCACGTTGTTGTAAATATGGTATTAACCATGCCACGCAAGCTATAAATATAGCCGCTACCCATTGTTAATAGCGCAAAGATGCAGATATGGTTGATGCGGTTGCACGTTGTTGTAGATATGGTATCAACCATTGCACGAAAGCTATAGATATAGACGCTACCATTGCTCTAGCGCATAGTTATAGTCAGCAATATTTCACTCGACATGTGGTAACAGAAGCACGTAATTTAATTAGAATTTTGTGGGCATGGAAAGCCGTTGTGTTCATTTTGCGTGCAATGGAAAGCCATTGTCTTCATTTTGCTTGCAATCGTTGCGCGACGTGTTTACAGTGTGCAGTTCGTGCACGCATTTCTGTGTGAAAGATGCATTATCTCAATCTCACTAAATGAAGCTGTAATAACGTAACTAACAGCCGAGTATGACAGAATCATAGGTAGCTAGATGCTCGAATTTTTTGGTTACTACCAGTAATTCTTAGAAACTTCTGATAACCTATACCATGCGTCGTTGCTTAAGATAAGATAAGATTGCAGCAAAAGAAATTTAGCTTACTCGGAATCGCGCAGAATCAGAATGATCAATAGTTGCTATTCCCCAACATACAACGGTTACAAACATATGTGTTTTTATGAACGAAGCGGTTACAAAAATTCGTATTTTCCAGCTTCGCAACGCATTTGAAACCGCAACAAAATAACCCTGATTTGCTTTCTCATAAAACATGTTAATATGTTACTCTTATTATGCCATTTTTACTGTAAATGTATGACCATTTGTTATAAAATTAGTTATGACTAGTCACGCAATCAGAATTTCTTCGATCGCTGATTAGGAAACATGTGATAGCTCATAAATCTGAAAATAACCTTATCCGCGGTAAAGAAATGATCTTATTAACATTTTCGCGCACCTAACACTTGTTTTATGGAGCGGTTTTATGCTACAAATTGCATTGAAAATAGCACTGTATTATTCGGAACTTCGTAATAATTTTACGTTTATTCTAGGAATTCTAACTGGATTATTCTAGGAATTCTAACTGGAGATATATTAACCAGAATCAAATCGAAAGTTAATAACAATTTGCCTGAAACGTTGCGCTTGTATAGCTCGGTATGTTTGTAAAGATGTTGCTGGTACAGCATTTGTTTGGTAGACGGCAAGCAGATTGTATGGGTAAAACATTTATTCATATATTTTGATGTATTCATCAGCTAAAATAAACTATACAAAATACTAAGGGAATGACGAATTACCTCCGGTATTGTATAGTAGAAGTTTCTAGTAATTCCCTGTTTCCTAAACTACCAGGGGAATAGCTAAGAATAAGATATCAAATCTTGGTTATTTGGTTAACGGAACGATATTTAAATGAAAACTATTCGACTTGAGAGATTTTATCGTAGACCTATTAGCACATAGTTGAAGGTTCACTTGTAGCTGCTATGTTCATTCGCTTTGTATGAGTCTAACTGTTTCGCAGTAAGCTAGATCCAACGTTATGGTCAATCTCTTAAAGTGGTAGTCTCTTATAGTAACTATGACAGTTGGAGATAACTACGTAAAATTAAATTAACGTTGGTATAACGTTATACAGGCGAACAAATATCTGTTCTTGCAAGATAGTCAAATATACAGCGAAAAGTTGTGAGTCTCCACATCCTAGCGTCCATTCACAAAATATTTGGTGCAAGTGGTTGACAACTATAAAATCATGACTAATTGTCACTAAATTACTTGTCATTTAATGTATTATTATTATTATTGGAATATATATTGTCGTTGCTTACCTTAGTTAGTCTATTAAAGTTAGGAAGTCCAAAATTTGCATTATGCCAGTGTGAGAAAAAACTGAGCAAGTGCGCTTAGATTGCGCTCAGTCACTCTTACTAGGTTCCAACGACAGTATCCTGAGCTCTATTTAAATTCTCAGAAACACTACAACACGGCAACAGTGTAATATTGCAAACAAAGGCTAGGGTACGTTGATTTGCAGTAAACAACTGAACCGCTGGATGGTTTATTTCATCTTCAAATAACCAAAAAACGAAAACCTTTGAGATACATATTTCACAAATGTCCACAAAATATAATTTGAAGCTTCATTCGTTCATGCCCTACCATTTGTTGTGTTGCATGAATACTGCGTAAATACAATTACTCTCATGGAATTCGCGATTCCTGAGAATTTATAAATTTTTTCTAGCCCGATACGAACAAATAAACTAAAAATGTCAAAATTTAGCATTTTCGGTTCCTGCAACACACTGCAGGAAAAGCGACATGCCCAACGTAGGTTAAAAATATAGTAATACACGGGTTAAATAAACCTATAAACAAAATGTTAAAATGCTGCAATTTCGAAACGTGCCATAGGATCATTTCACCGAAGTGTTAACATACTATACCGCGGAAAGTTGCGACGACATGCAAAAGCAATTACAACACCCCAGCTGTTTAGATATTTACGTCCACTGCCATCTAAAAAATTTCTGGGCGCAGTAAGATTTAGAACATCCATAAATTTTAGAAATTCTAGTTTGACTAGTACTCAAAAAATTAGAAAGTGCATCAAATACTACAACACCACAACTTTTCAAGTTTCGGGAAAAATTTTTATCGTTCCTCAGTTTTAAAGTTTGAAGTAATAGTAATATGTTGATTTTATCATACACTAGGCTTTAAAAATCAATATCTCTAAACACTACAGCACCAAACAGTGTAAATATTAGGATTAATTTAACAGTTGCTGAAACTAAAAATAGTTTTTATTACAGAACATCTTAATTAGACTCAAAATAGTTTATCTGACACGACTACAGTTCTTGCCGTAAGCAGATAGATTTTCATACAGAAATGTAACTGTTTAGAAATGAACCATGCGTAAGCTTGATCTATTGTAGTAAATTGGATAGTTCATGTTTTATTATATTACGCATTTCTATATTTTTGATATACAATTATGTTATATAACTATAGAATATTATATTGCATCATATAATGGTTTGTATTGTATATTATATAGTTATTATATAATATTATAGTATATTATAATATATAATTTATAAAGTGTTACATTATTATATAATGGGTACGATTGGGACATATAATCATACATGCACGAGTTCTGAAGTTCCAGAGGGTTCAGCTGGTCGGCGAGATGGGAAGGGGAGGGGAGTGCGGTGGCTGCGCCCCTAACGGAGGTAGGTTGGGCGACCTATCAAGTGGATAGCCGCATCGCGCCAAGGGTGTAGGGATCCAGCGACTGAGTGAGGAATAATCCTTCTTTGCCTACCCTATGAGCATGTATGTATGCAATAGTTACGAACAGTTACAACGCAAGTTTTGTGGCGAAATTCGCTTCAAGCGCTATTTTTATTGTTATCAGTGCTGTCGTGAATCCCAATAAATATCAAACTTTATGCTGACTGTACCAAAAAATTCACACTTTAAGCATCTTGATCACTGTTGTGCTCTAAATTTTATCTATCCTGGATTGTGTCCATATTATCAGTGATTGGTTCATTTTAAAGATGTAATCGGTCCAAGTTTGCCATGACAGCAGTATCATGGACATATACGAATAAAAAAGCCGTCGATATTTGTCATGATAGCCCACATATTAAATATATCAGAGAAGTTAAACTAAATGTAGCTGGTCAGTTCTTGTATATGTAAGTTTAATGGTTGACCCTCTGTGACCGAATGTATCATTTTAATTTGAATTTAAGGTCTCATTTACCAAACGAATTTGTGGGTTGCATTTTAGCACAGTGGAACATTGACGCCTCAACTTTTCAACCTCGGCTTATACAACGGTGTGGAGCCTCCATATGCTACTGCAATTCTTTTTGAAACATATAAAGAAACAAGACCTGGAGGTGGAGATACATATTTTGTAAGTTTAAAACACTTTTTTGAACTGTATTTCGTGAATAAAGAAAATTGTGCTCATTATTGTGCTTTATATTTCTCTGTCATGATGACAATATTGCAGTGAAAATTATATATCGCCGTTGTCGATCGAAATGTAGTACAAGACAAACATTTCTTGTCAGATAACAGCAACAATAAAACTTGAGTAAAATTGACGGTGCTTAAGAAAAACTAATGTCCTGATTAAACGTTTGCACTTGCAAAAAGCTTCAACATTCTTCCACTCGAACAATCAAGGATCACTGATATTATAAAAATGCATTCATAAGGATTCATCGTGCCGATTACGACATTCTCTGAATCTAAACCGAATATAATAAAAAACATTCTGAATGTATATACTACGGTGTGATTGAAATTCATACATGTCTATTGCTTTAACAATCTATCGAAGCTCCGAAGGAAGTAATTCAATACTATCAACAGTTGTTTACTGAGCTGGTTATATGTCTTAAGTTGTGTTGACATTGCATCCGATACCAAAACTGCTTCTATCCAAGTCAGTTTTCTGTCATATGCATCCGGTCGGATCCGATCTACGGTTGCCGTATTCCGTGGGTACTTCTATGTATTTTTTGTACCACATATTTAGATTGCTATCCAATAAAATCGTGCATGCTTTATCGAATCAAATGCGGTGTGAAATACAGCTGACAGCCAGAATGAAATCAAACAGCCGGCCTAATGACGACACACCGTCTGCTGATGATTAATAAGGATCTCTAACTACTATGCCAGTTTAATATTCGAAAACAGCTACCTCAGTAACTAGTTCGTTAAACTGTCGGGCTGAAGCCGGTACCCGTTAGAGATCCTTACGTGGATACCCCACTTTACCATTCTCGCAAGAGGGTAAAAACGATCACACCATTATGTAAGGCCAAATGCATGAGTATCACTGAGTGTCACACAGTTCTACAAAATTTAACCACGAATTCTATGTTTAATAAATATATTATATTCTGAAATATGCATAAGACAAGACACATTGAGTGAATCCGAGCTTACCAGTGAATGAAGGGTCTATAGCGCAAACGACGGCAATAATGTGTGCTCTTACTGCACATTGTCGTGGTTATTATTTACCCAATTTGTGCTATTATGCCCACTTTGTTCATACATAATGCGTATCATTCTCACTGACTATTTCACAATTATTGTTACAATATTGGCAACTTTTGCTGTGGAAAGTAATACAAATTTGTAGCAATTGCTCGTTGTAATTATTATCGAGGCCGTGCATATATTGCTGCTTTTGAATTAATTTTTGTAACAATGACGCGAACTATTAATGCACGTTGTTAATTTTGGGTCATTTTGCCTTAGCAAATTTCTGGAACTTTGTCTAGGATTCTGTTCAAAATTCTATATTTTCGATAATTTTCAAGGAAATTTCAAATGATTTTTAATCCATTTCTACGGGTTTCGTTAATTTTGAGCTTCACAATTTGTTTAACTATAGAGATGTGGCGTTGAATGCTACATATAAGTGCGAGGCAGTGCTGGATCTTGGAGTTAGCAATCAATACAGATTTATAACCACTTTCCAATTCTTTATTAAAATTCAATTCTTTCACACCACTTCGATTCTATTTGAAAATTAGCCTGTTCTTTACAGATTTGACAGTATTTTGATTAAAAACTTTAAGTATCTTTCTTTAGTCTTAGTAATAACCAAGGGTGAACCTTAATGTTAAACAGTTTATATTAATGCTTTAGCAAAAAGCAGCAATATGATTACATATTTGATTTATTCTAGAACCTTGGGTTAGTATGATTATTTTACAGGCTTATGATACATAATTTCTATAATTCTCCATAAAGTTTCACACTTTTAGTTTCAAATTTCGATTCGCAATTCGTGGTTTCATTTTAAATCATACTATAATTTCTGAACAAAATTTGACATGGACCGCTTACAATAACTATTTCTTTTCAAATATACCACTGGCCGCTTTCCAGCTGGGAGCCGTATGTGGCTTTACGCCTCATCGTTTCAGGAATCCATGGCCCAACCTCTTGTTGGTCTCCGTCGTACTCGGACTATCTTGAATAGATGCCCCTGTTCATATAGGGTGTCATGTAATATCACCTATTTTATTCGCCTACCTATTTATTTCCTAGGTGGTCCAACTTTTAATTTCATTTTTAATTTAAATTTATATTCTTATTATACACCTCCATCTGATATGTGTACAGCAGGTATTGATTTTGCTATGATTCTAACAGAGCTGTATTTCGTTATAAAATATATGTGAAAACTGGGCTTAGGCGGTCATGTACATCGCTATCATATGATAAAAGTTTGATTTAACATTTGGTTGCGTTGCCAGAAACATCAATTTTATGTTCACTTCCCCTTATATATTGACTTATAGTTGGTATACCGAACAAGTGATCGTGAATAGCTAGTGACGGAATAGGATAGTAGAGGTCTCACCTTAACTTTAGTCATGCATAACCGTCACATTGTTTATTCGCGTTTTCGACTTGTTTTATTGTTACATTTGATTTTGACTAATTCATTGACCACGAGTAGTATTGGTAATATATTTGCAATGGTGTATGAGATTAGAAAAATATAATAGCTGGATTTCAATTGGGTTTAAACTTTATTAAAATTTCCTTGAAATTTTCAATAAACTTAGAGGAATAAACAACCCACAGGTGATGGGTTGGCTACCGGTCTACAGCTGCTTTAGATATCCCTGAGTCGCAAAGACAGATCGCAAAGTTGTTTCAAGCCTATACGGCACTATGGAATGACATTTTGAAAGATACTTGGCACTACTGTAGAATTTTGTATAGTATTTTATTTCTTATTTCCTTTTGTAAATTACTTAAGGGATTGAACCCTCAACCTTCCCTTATCTTAGTTAAAATAAACTATGGCATGCTTTGCGATGCCAACATTGAACTTAGGGTTAACTCTGATCTATCCATAATCTTGCTAGATTAAACCTCATTGTTCCAGTTGCCACAGTTAACCATGAGTTGACAATACTTAATATAGGATTATACTGGTTCTAGTCTTACCTCTCAATCACATATTACTACACACGGTACATGCTTTACTGAACTCGAATACAATACGGCATAGGTGTTAGAGTTCGCTAGGGTTCCTTCGTCACAACAATTTTATAGCTCTATATTTCTTTTATACATAATCTTAGATTAGATCTAACTCTATAGCTTTATAGTTTCACGGTATTTTACCTAGGGTGTTAACTTTACTTGGCTCTTTCCTATTTAACTTATTTTCTGGGTTTAGCCCTGCTTTGCTTAACTTCAGCCAGCTGTCATGTTTCATGTATTTGCGTTTCCAGAGCATGCTATAGCATGTTTGGAAAAACAAATACCTGAAACTTACTCAAAAACTTTCTGAAAACTAACGTAATAGTTTGTACTTTTGCTCCAGCAAACAACAATGTCTATCGAATACCCAGAACTCGTGCAAACTTTTATGAAAAGGTAACTCAACCGCTGGTATACCGTAAATTTTTATTTTTGGTTGCTTTTCTTTCCAAATCGCAGGTTGATTACGCTTGTATAGCTGAGTCGAGGTTTACTTGTATCAAGGGTACAGGCCTATCCACCAAATGGAAATTGAGCACTTGTGCTGGGGGTAAGCCGAAAATCTTACACACGGATGAAAAGCATTTTGTTACAATTAGTTGAAACAATACATGTTACAGTGTGCAGCGAGTACACACTTTATTGCACATAATTTGTAAGAGATAAATGTTCCCGCATTAAAATTTTAAAACTGTTTGCTTGAAAATTAATTTTGACTTCTGTAACTGCGTTGTTCTCGGGAAATCTCTATCCCAACTACAAATATTCTTTTATGTGACTGACAAATCTTACTGTGAATCAGTGTAATTAATAAACTGCAGCTGTGTTACACTAGTGTTGACATTTGGCACGTTTATTATCACTGCCGCAGCTACACTTTCACGCTTCTGCAAATGTCACGCACATATAATACCATGAGTTCCAGCTTAATGTCCCAGGGACATTCCGCCACTTTGGATGGAATCATACTTCAAATATTTTCACTATGTTTTTGCACCATGCAACAATAATTATTGGTTTGTGCCTTACGTATTGCAAGTATCAGCCATATGGCACTTGAAGACATATAGTCAGCATGGTCACATCGCTATGACACAAGCATCGACAAAACTGAAAGAGTTACGAATTGTTATTCTCGTAGGTTGTTTGTTATACGTGTCTTGGGACAGGGAGCAAGGGCGAAGATTTCCTGTAAACGAATTTTTAGAGTTGAAAGGTTACATTTTATGATCTACTTCTGATCTATAAATTTTATCTTGAGGTGAAATATGTGTCACACGCTGTGTACAGTTGTGAAATTCCAACACTCGCCACCATTAACGGAAACTACGTAACCAGAATTTGAAAACAAATTACATGAGCTTAATTTGTTGCATGATTGTTTGACTCCTGCTATTTCGTGCAGCACGGTGTTGATGTCAATAGGTTAATCAGACTGCATAGAATTTATGCATGTAACGACAAATTTACCGGTCGCAGATGGCTAATGTTCACCCATAAAACCCTTAATCATTTGTTAACACTTTATGTTGTCACCAATACTTTATTGTATTTTCACAAATTATCTGTTATTGGATTCATACGCCTTTAAATGGTTCTCGGGTTGGAAGGTGCTAGCGGGTCTATGCTCCGGTTTTGCTCTAGTTTCCATTGATTTCTGCTAGAAAGCCCTTTTTCTCCAATACGTACTGTTTAGCCAAAATTTAAACAGAACTGTATATACTTGTTTATGGTGCAATTTCACTGTTACAGTGCATGGTGTCGTATAAACGCTCCACAAAGCGTGATGGAGTGATAAAAGTAATGACTTCCGACTGCGCAATTTATCTAGTTTATATTTCCTGCGTGGCCTTCCAACATGATGCTATCTTCGTTATATCACTAAAGAACTCACTTGGTGATGAACAAAAACAGTGCAAATTGGTTCCATTTTTCGCTATGGAAAATGATTTATACTTTTAATCACTGGCTGTATTACAAAGAAAAGCTAATTAAACTTCAGCTTAACGCAGAGCATAGATATAGAGAAACTACTTTGTAGTGGTAACACGCTCAAACTGCGAATAACTAGGAACAACTCAAAAGTGGAAGTGGAATTTATCACGATAATTTTTCGATAAAACATTAAATATTGTCTACATGTTTTTCAAACTGAGAGTTGAATCAGCAGGAAAATAACCTTTTGTCTGGTGTAAATTATAACTGTGCGGTGCAAGTGTATTTACAGGTGAAGTTGTTTTATCGCAACGAAACAAACGAAGTCGACACGCCACTGTATCCTTTAATATTACCAGGCTGCCGGCCTGAAAAATGTACTCTTGAACGTTTTGAAAAAAGCTTGTCCGGAAAGTATGTACTAAATGAAGCACAATTGCGCAAGGCATGCGGCCCCGTTATAAATCCAGATTCGTCAAGCAGTGAGGATAGTGATGATGACGACGACGATTAGTTATAGTTTAACGTCAGTAACTTGAAGAAAAGTTTTATAAAACATATTAAATTAAATTTTACTGTGTTTCAGCTAATTAATTAAATAAAGCATCGCTTCATGAACAACTATGAAAGTAATTGAAGTGCTTCATATGTTACACGAACTAGATTTACTTGCTTTCAAATTTAAAACCGCCTGAGTGGTATCTGTTAAAGTTCGCTAAAATTCACGCCTAACAGTACTAAGTGTACGCTCGCTCGGTATAATAATACATAAAGGTTTCGCTATGCGCAATCAATTCTCTTTCAATTGCTATCTGACATCAACCATCTTGTGCAACAAGTAGTGGTTTCTTGAAGAAATAAATTCGCCGATTTGCGCTTTCGTGTTTGGTATGTAATTTGCATGATTTTGATGCTATACAGTAGTTTCGGCATTATTACTCTCGCACCCGGCAATTCTTCTTGCAGACTATGAGATAATAACTAGATGCCGCAGTGCGGCCATTACGTTAGTAGTATCAATCATTATGATGTTTCAAGTCGCCTGCGTAAATTACGATACTAAGAAAATAGTAAACACTTAATAAAATTATTGAACAATCGCACAATTTTGCAAACAATAAAATCTATAGAACCACATAGAAACCCAAGTGAAATTATACCAATTAGAAGAGCATTTCATTGTCATGTTAACAGTCATGATATATATAATTTCGTGTGTAAATGTTTTACAACCCAAAACTCTTTATAATGCTATAAAATGTAGAAGTGACATAAAGTTCATAGTAGTCGTATGCCACGTTAGGACACATATGCCATGCATATTTACCATAAATAAAACCAACCATTTCCAAATAATAAATGGTATCTCCATAATTTATACCGAATTTGATCAAAAACAGACGTACAGACTCTTTTCTTACGAGCAGAAAGAATACCGTGCTGATAATTATGTTGTAAGCCTCCTTTCGAAATAATACATGCACTAATAAAAACCCTTTCCAAATGGCCCAACCCAATCACAAATTAAAAAGAAATATTGTAAAAAAACAAAAGCTGACTTATTGTATCATAAAAGCATTATTAAGTTTATATCACTGCTACGTTTCTTGTGCATACTGGTTTAAACCATATACAGTATAAAAATTTAACAAAACTAAGTTTACTGCAGTGTTATCCGCGACAACGCCATAATCCGAAGCAGTTTTGACCCGGAAAAGTGGTGCTTTTCAGCTACTGCTTGCAAGCAGAAGAAGTTATCAGCAAATTATTTATCTGTTTCTGCAGTTCGGTGATTACGTCTCATGCCAAAATATTTATAAACTTCCATCTGTCAGATATCTATAGCTCAGTTTTCGGGTGTTGCAATATAGATTCGTTTTAGTAATGTATATCGCATTAAGGTAATCTTACTTGAGTCATCTTACAGCAGCAACAGAATAAGTGTTTATTCGCTCAAAAAAGCTATTACATTTCTTTCTGCATGCATGCTGTGTCATACGGTATTTGTGTAGTCTGGTTTACATACACATTCCAAGTTCGACACTACATACAATTATAATGTAAGAATATCAGAAGAATTTGTGTGGATTGATGCGATTCCTCTGTTGCCCGAATTTCTAGACTTGTTTATATAAAAATAGGATTGTAGTTACTGGGATTTTAGCACTTTATGACATGAAATATATCACAAAATGCACGACGCTTCACAAATGTTTGCAACAAATACAACACAAGCTTTGTATAAACTGAGATATATTGTCGGAACGCAACATATAAAATGCATGACGCTGACTATATACCTGTTTGAAAAATATATACGTCTTATATAAATTTTGTAGTTATTTGTATGAGATTAAATATATTTAATGTATGAAACTGGATACAATTTTGTATTAAGTATAGTACCGTATTAAGTATTGTATTAAGTATAGTATAGCAAATGTATGAATTTCTATAAATATTTGTGTTAAATAGGATACAGCTAATACATATGTGTCGAAAGGATGTCGGCTTAGGAGGTATATATGGTTCGCTTGAGGTAGGGAAGTCGTCACGGTGCGGATAAATTTATGAAATTTTAGGACCTCAATATACCCCAATTTTTTCCAATTGTTGATAAATATTTGGTAATTTCCCTTATTTTTACCAACAATTTGCCCTTATATTTGCTACTTTTTACCTATATTTGCCAATTTTAGCTAAAATTTCCCGCGTACCTTCGGCGCGCGGCGGAGGTAGGGCAGGGGACGGGGGAATGTAGCTTTGAGTGCGACCCTTGGGGTACCGTCCGTAGACACCTATAACCTAATGTATGAATGTTTAAACATAATTAGTTTTAAATTAGTTTTATATATTTAAACGTAATAATGTTTATGACTAATATTCAATTTTATAACATGCTTGCTTTATAAAGCTTCAAACAAGTTTATGTGCTGCAGAACATATGTTTGTTACCTCATATTTCATTAAATCATGTGTAAAAAACATACGTCGTTTGTATGCAATTTTATGCAGATAATGTGTAATTTATCATGAGCACGCTTTACGCAATTTCATACACAGTTAAATGTAACAAATCATACACGGTGCTTATATGTAAATTTTGTGCCAAGAATGTACAAATAATCACACCTATTTTGCGTTAAAGCAAGTATAAATTACATGCAGTAAGTCATATGTTTGATGTACTCTATTTGCTATAGCTTATACTTACACAGTCATACACTACGAATTGGTAGTCACTGATATAGGAAGTGTTAGTCATGCAATTGCCCGTATTTGTGTTAATTTCTTTATAAAGTCATACATGCTCAAAGTCCGAGGAACCTGTGTGCAGCCGGGGCTTTGAAGGTCGGTCTTGGACCTCTCTGGAGTTAGCCAGTCGACATGACGTGGGCCACCCACCTTTAAGGAAGCGGTCGCTTCGGCTCGAGATCCTCAGGGTTAACTCCCTATGAGCATGTGTGGCACAAAGTGCTCTCATCATTGAGTAATAGCTCGTTGCCGATTTAGGAAATTCTAAAATAGATATTTTACAAAGCTACATTTCCCAGCTATCATTAACTTTTGCCATACCCGCGCCAAACGGATATTAGTTTTAAATGCTTTTTGAGTTCATACGGGTCTGCAAGAGCGCAAAATCCAAGTGGAAGCCAATGTATATATCGCGTGACGGAGACTCCCATAAATGAGTTGGTTTCTCAAACATGTATGCATATAAAACCGAACGGTGACTTGTATACATATACCCGTACAACCGTTCTAACCCCGACTTCCGTCCCCTTCCAGTTATCTTCTTCGTGTTTACGCCCTTGCACAGGGTAAACACCCTATGATAACAATAGCGTGCTGCACTAACAAACCATGCATCCATTTCTTAACTGCAATTCGTGATATTTACTGTCACTTATACTATTGCATTGGTACATACGTGATTTGTTTATATTAATATCTAGCATTAGGACATGGTATTTAATATTCGTTAATGCTTCAAAATTTGTGAGAAAATTTGATTGATTTTCATATGTAGGACTTACAGGGAGGTGCAAAGGCTCCGTTAAAGTGCCGAATCCTACGCCTAGGCAGATTATAGCAATACAGTATTATATTTAGTGCTTAGCAACGGCTTGCTTTGAGGTGTGTAGTTAAACATTGACACATATTAGTTTAATAAAAAATATGTACAGTCCTGCACAAAAGTAAAAGTCACTCGCACACGTTTCACTGGAAACCTACTCGCGATTAGCTCGCTTCCTAGTCGTATCCTCCCAACGTTTCATTTTAGCAGATTACCCGCAATAAAATGAATAAACTCTTTCCGCTTGAATTGTCGAGAATTTTTATATACTCGTAGTATATTACCTTCGTTCTAGCGTCAATTTCGCATGTAGTTCACTATAAAACCGTTCCACCAGGTTACTGATAAGATTAGTTTTAAAGGAAAATAGAAATCGGCGTTATGTAAATTATAATAAATATGGTAAGTACAGCAGGACAGTACAATCATACAGAATGCAAACACTCGCATTTCGGTAGCAACCAACACTGCCATTTCAGTCGCATTTCGTGCCGACTAAACTTAAAGCGCATCTCTACTATCCTATTCCGCCATTAGCTATTGTCGATTGTTTGTTCTATCCGTCTATCTATCTACCAACTACTATCCGTCAATATATTAGAGAAAGAGAACATAAATTTGTTGTTTCGGACAAGGCATCTAAAACGTTAAGAAACAAAATATTCGCCTATTAAAGATTTGTTCAATAATGTTTATTAATCTATTGGTGACCGTTTGACATTTGAACTGGAAAGTTTTAATTTTGTTATCGAAGGAAAATTCCCCGTTTTGTGCTTTGAAAGCTTGCATATCACATGTAACGTTTGCGAGCTACGCGTATTATCATTAGCAAATCGAAAAGTGTTAACATATTAACGAAAAACGCTGAGTGTGAGTTACTACGTCGTGCGTTGTGAAACGAAATGGTGGCTAAACAGCAAATACTTGAATTGCGTTAAGGAACAGAAATTATTCTATTTTGTAATTAGTCGCGCCGCCTTTTTGTGAACGGAAATTTTTGAATTTGGAATTGTCTATTGCTTGCAGCGAGTGATTGGTTCTTTAGCAGCGTTGCGTATACAGTTTCAAGAAAGGATGGTAGGCGGCGCGGCTTTACTCATGCATTACACGCCTGAATCACTCGCATTTCCCTGCTACGCAACTCACATTCTGCTCCAGTTTTACTCTCTTTTTACTCTCGAGTGGCTACCCCTTATTTTATCTTGCACTGTATGATTATATAAGACAAGACGTTATTAGACGGTATAAAATCTTTGAATGTTGGTTACTGGCGAATTACATCAAAACGTTTTAACGGTGTGGTTTAACTCACTTGCTGTACAGCAGTAAACCTGTAGACCACGACCGGCCGAACCATGACCAATAACAGTTTACCAACGCTTTCGCGACCCTCAACGACTGAAAATTGTTAATGGGCACTCAGACATTGGCAGTGGGTCGGCCGTTGTCGGATCGCCTGAGTTACCTGACGGCCACGATAATCTTTGGCCTTGGAACCGACAACTATCGCGGCCGTTGCGCAACACTATATAGGATATACGTGGGACTGGCAATCGAATAATGCTGTTCCCTAAATTATCGACTGGTATATTGGAATAATAAGAAGCATAGGCACAATTATAGAAGGGGACGTGGGGGACAAATCCCTTCCACATTTTGACACTTAAGTAATCGTTCCCCCTCTTTTTGATTGATAAAATTTTTAGTGCTCTGTAATAAGCTCATGCGATTGTTGATTATATGCCGGTAACTTATTTTGCCAGTAACTGTCCCCCCACTTTTTTTCGGATTTGAGCCAATGATAACAAGAGAATTAAGACTGACTTCATGAATTATTCATTCTTTTTCTAAGTATACATTTTGCAGCCCAGCCATAGCTGTCGGCACAAGCAATCATACTTTACTCGGTACAGTATTAAAATATTTTTCGAATTTCTGATACTTTGAAAATCATTTAACTGTTCAAAACAAAGTTTGGCCTCCAATTACGAAAACCCGGGACCCACACTTCACTCTACGCTTAATAACACATAAACTGCCAGGTGCATATTGAAAGCTAAATTTATTCATATATATGCAACGATGTACTTATTTGAAAACTGATGGTCTCGCGATTAATTCATGAAATATATTACACATTAATTACAAACTTATACCTGTAGAAATGTCCTATATCTTTACGAAATCACATCGCAGTTTTATAGTAAACATTAAACGTGCGTTTTAAACGCGCGGCAGTATGTTTGAACAGTTGCGTTAATCAATACATGGTGAATGTTGTTTATGCACAGCTCGGCATTAAAAGATTTCTATCACGTTGTCACGTGCTGTTTTGATACCGTACCTCAGCACCTAGACAAATGATGTTCGTAAACGCCTGCATGATTCGCTACTACACATGAAGTGCACCGCCGATCTTCTGCGTCAATAGGGTGCTCAAGTAAATCCCAATAAACCACACTCGTTTCAATATTTTCACATTTAGAGCGTCTGGATTCTATTTTCGCGCAGGTGACACAATTCGGAGTATACTCACAGCTGCTGAAAAACATCAGTAAAAGTTCCCAAACTTCGTGTAAGTTTAACTAAGTCGAGGCAAAAATAAAGACAGTATAAAACAACCCAGCCTAAGCTAGAGCCAATGTAAGTTAAGCTTAGCCATTTGTATTTTTACAATATAATCATATGATGTTTTTGATTTGTTTCACCTATTTTTGAACGTTTCCAACTTTCAAAAATTTCAGACACCAATAGATATGAGTTTTGCTTATACAACCCTAGTTTGTGATGGTCGGTTGTACTCTCATCTCTGTCATTAAAGTTTATGTCGTGTAGACACCTTCAACTAAAATTTAGAAACTTAGCTTAGTAAACTGTCACAGGTCCATCATTATTTGTTAATAAGTAAATGGAACAAGAAAAGTTATAAAATTGTAATTATATACAACGCGCCGCTTCTTTTCAGCATTTAAAACAGACCACAATTTTGATGGGAAAGTTTGTATAAATGAGTGCCTGTTACGGATATAGCTAAAATTTATGTTGATTTACTCAATAGATTCATTTGCCTCCAAGCCTTCGGTAAATAAATAACGGTAACCAGTGTATAATACATCAAACTAGCCACACATTGTACGCTGTGTAAAACCTTCATATGTAATGTAAATGGAACGAATTTTTGAACTAATAGTGAAGTAATTGCTACAAAATTATATAAGTATCCTAGCAAAAGGAGCTATTTTCAGTCAGTCCGCCATTGGCCCGTTGTTTTGTTTTAAAGCCCGCTTTTGTCAAAGTAAAAATACATGAATATAATAAGGTATAAAAACCTATACTCGACATTTTTTATTTTTTGTTTTATGCAAATCCGGAACACTAAAGGAATGCCGAATTGACAATTTTGTAGAGGCTATCGACATGTAATGCATAAATAAACCTGAATTGCACGCCATACCATCCCCTCCTATCATTAGCGATTGACGATTATTTGTTAGGTGCACCATGAATTCTTCAAGGGAGCATAAATTTGGCGTTTTACACTCTGCAAGATAGAAACAGAATGGTTAAGAAGCAAAATATTGGCCTATTTATGATTGATTTCAAAACATTAGTTGACGCTGCAGGGACTATATTGATGTTTAAAATTGCAAACGTAATTTTGTTATCGAATCTAAATACCACTGTTCCAGGTTATAAAACTATACTTAATACGACAAGGTTTTACGAGGTACATGCAATATTACGAATATCACGAAAATTGGGAAAATTCCGAACGCAAGTTGTCGCTTTCAAAGTAAGGGAATTTAATATACCAAGAGAGTAACAAGTGCATTGTATTAGCTTTTTTAACTTCCTTGAACCGTCTTATGTGCAATCACAAATATAACATTAAGATAGTATGTCGAACATCCGAGTTATAAATACGCACATACGCATACGAACTAATAAATATTTACTTTTGCAATCATATACATGTATATGCCTTGCGTGTAATGGTAGAAGTTGTCAAAATTAGGAAGCTGACCCAATCGATGGCTAATATGGGTTTATTCTAAGGCACACAATCTTATCAGCTAACGCACCGAACTGTCAAGCCAGAAAAGTTGAAATTTACACAAACGTCATTTAAAATAACGATTTAGCTCTCGGCTTATCATTCAATATTTATGAACGAATATAATTGCCTATAACAAGCCAGCAATGTTTGTTCGGCGAAGGTTATGACTAGAATTCAGCTTCATTGAAAGCATGCTAATGCATTTACCAGTTATTGAGTTTTAATGCCTTAAAATTGCGCCATGATTTATATGGTTAGGTTAAAAAGACAAGTCGAAATGAGTCATCATACTACAACGGTGTCTAGCGTTACGGCTTGTTACATAAGGAATCATAAATGATTAAATTTTGAATTTCAAATTAGTTTTCTGTAACCCTAGTATTATCAATAATGTAATAATGGGACGTAGCTGCATGGCGCAACTTCCTAACACCATACCCATACGACTCCGGCTATCATAACCTCGAGACTGGACCCAAAAATTCGCTGTTTTGCTAATTTAGCGGTTTCTCTTGGTCGGGCATAAGAAGCTATAGAGCTTAGCAGGCCGCAGGCGCGCTTCACGAGGTGTGTTCGGACCCCGCCCTTTTGGTTGCGCACTTGTCTAGTTTATGGTATGATTGCTGAGGTCCCCCAGGGAGGCTGACACTGACACCTGATCACAGGCCATAATGTCATGCCGATATTCCCTATATTGACCTCACTTGGAAGTTGATTGAATCTTTCACTTAAGTTGGTGTGTATGCAGTAGGCATAAAACGAACTGGATCGTGCCGTGAACCTAAGTAAAATTTGTTTTTGTCTTGGCCGCTTAGGGCCGAAATTCGCTCAGCAGGAAGGTTTGACCAATGTGGCCCCCACAGAGCTCCGACAGTTCCCTGAAGGTTTATAGTCGAATTGGCAGCCCTAAGCGGTAGTTGCATCCCAATTTGGTAATCGCTTACTTTGTGATATTTGCGTAATTTAGTCGAATAAACTTTGCATCGGCTGGAAGTGATTGTTTTATGTGAGCGTGATAAGCTTGATAATTTTGGTGGACCTTGTTCTCGCTTCTATCCTTGAATATTTCTTTCGGTTAACATGCAAGAGACGAACGACACGCGTCGGGGCTTGAATCCTGCAAGTCTTGGCGCGGGGCGCTGGTCAATGGACAGGATAAAACATTTAGAACATATAACCGCTGCCAGAAAACGAACGCTGGACAACTCGTTTTGCTTTTCTTTGGAGTTTGTTGTAAAAATGGTACAAATACAGCACAGAAATAGGTTACCTAATGACATAAAAACATGGGAAAGCATTTATCAAAGGTTGGCATGACACCATGAATGACCCGAGTACGGATAACGGTGTGACACGTCCAAATTTTGCTATGCCGTGAGTGTCTCGGGATTGCTGGAAAACTGGCTCGGTTGAGCCTTAGCGCAGTTTTCCAAATAAAGAGTAAATCGGAGAGAAATAACTGAGTCCGACGCAGTGATACAAAAAAGGGACTATTGCTCGCTCTGAACGCAGAGATGTGGGACGGACAAGGTGCATGCAAAAATAAGGACAAAGACAATGACATAAATAGCAGTATGTAAGTAACAATACCAATCAATGTATGGTACAACCTATGATAATATAGCATGATTCGTTAAATTCCTGCGCCCGAAAGTTCGCTTGCCTAATGGTTCCTTGTTCTTAAGTAATTCCTTTAATACTTGACCAGTATTGTATGAACTATAGCTCCCTAATAAATCCCTTGGTTGCCGGATGGCTATGTAACTAATACATTGGATGAGGTTGGGTACTCCCAGTTTCAGATACGAGTAAGAAGCAATAGTTACGGTTAGTATCCTGACCTGTTTGACAAATCGTACGTTTGCACGGTGTATCTTATCCATGAGTGCGTTTGGTGCACAACATGCAATCCAGGTCCCGGAGGCTGCAACGGTGTAATCCGACACGTAGACGAAAACGTTTCCGCGGGTGAGCCAGACTTGTGTTTAAACCTAGACTTGCAGCGATGCGACAAGCAAAACGACGAGGGTTGCACCATTCCATTCTCCGTACCTTCCATGAGATATGACTTCGATAGTGTAGAAACTGTTTGATCGAATATAACGGGTCCTAAGGTAATTTCGCTCTCAGCAATGAGTAGGTCTAACACTTGGGTTAAACCTTAACCTGATTATAGTCTAAGCAGGAATTCGGCCATTGCAAGGTTGACGCCGAATTCGCTCCGTAAGCGAAGAAACAAAGTGCACGCGCGGTTATGCAAAGAATGACCATGGGGCAGTGCTAAACTTCATCCTGTCAGGCTGAGATTTTGGTTTGACTATTACATTGCAGACTTTCTACTGCATTCGGCGCTTCAAGGTCGCTGACCACCGTGTTCGATAACAGATCGTTTTGCAATTTCTGGACGGTCGGAGCATGTCTCCGACCTATAAAGCTTAAGGTGAACGTGACCATTGCTCTTACTGGGGCGAATTCCCCTGAGTTTAATGCTTAGTCTAAGTTTTAAGCGATTGGGCATTTCTCAGCTTTAAATCCATTTCGAGTATCCACACTCGCATTCGCTATTTATTTCAGATCGTGTACTCAATTTTTGTCCGCTCGGAGCAGCGGCCCCGGCTTATGAGATTTAAAAGAAATTTTGACCATTATCTTAAATTAAATAACATCCTAGGGGAATTTGATTGTTTGTCGTTTGGTCAAGGTTAAAAATTTATGTGTCGCTAGCGTTCTCTTTGTTCGGTATCTGGACTTTAAAGAGGGGTGGCCCATGCGGATTAAAAAATTTTCCCTTTATTAGTGATACCGGGCGACGAGGACCAAAAAGTCCAACAGGAGCTCGGTCACCTCCCTAGCTGAGTTTCGATCCTACATCAGTGATTTAAAGGTGTGTAATTGCCATATGTATTAACCACTCGACTATCCTGTTGGTTATCGACGGTGAAACGGTGACGAATATATTCGGCATAACTATAGACAGGTAACCGGTAATAAGAGCGAAGATGGCTCGGGGTTATCGGTTCGGGCGATTTTGAGGGTTCGTCGGGATTGGCTGATTGCGGATGCCGGCGGATCAGCCGTGGTCAATCCGATATTTCGGTCCCGCGATTCTGGGATAAATCCTCGAGGATACCCTGGTATCTCGGGGACGTGTCGATCGCTTGGTATAACGCCTACTCTAACTTTCCTTTGATCCGGTGCTGGGGTTTTGTTTGGGTCAAGGCCCCGGGTTATTTTGCGCTTCTGGGGACGTTCTTAGAGAAGTAGAACATCTCCTCGTTTCCACCATATCTTTTCCATTCCCTGTATTATAAACGAAACGGGGACAATTTAATATTGCTATCCTGTGCTTCAGATTTATAGACAAAGGCGCGACTGGGGGCTTGTACCGCCTGTACGCGAAGGGTTGAATCGTGACACTCGAGTGAACCTGTATCGTGGTGCGTTCATTTACTCGGAGCGACAAACTTCGCGCTCCCTGACAGTTCTGAGCTCTCGAGCCTCGGGTGAGAGGCTGAAGCCATCTTCCCTTTTTATATCGTGCCGATTCGTGTGGTTTCTTGGATAAATTTCAGATGTGGGCGTTTATTTTGGGCTTAATATCGGGCGATTTGTTCAGATCGTTATGTTAGGAGATGGAATAAGTCGGCTTTCATCGCTGGGGCGAAGACAGGATAACCATGTCCTACTTAATTTTTGTATTAACTTTTAAATCATGAGAGTATTTGTCTTCCCGGCTGTCGAGCCGATGGACAGAACGCACTAACGACTGAAGCCTATGAAGTTTCGAGGGGGGAGAACTAAAGTTTAGCACTTTAAACCGACCTGGTTCCGATGTTAGCAAGTTTGTTCCTATTGGCCTAGGTTACCACCGTAGTGTGCAGTGCATAACTAGGGTAAAAGGTTAAGACTGAATCCGGGAGTGACCTAGTCTTATTAACAAAGAAGTCGTAGGCACAAAAGGGCATATTATTTTCTCAATGCGTGACTTCCATTATTGTGCGGCTGGGATCGTTCCCAGTCGATTGCCTAACCTATTCCTAAGAAAGTCCTACCGTTCCTATGGGGACCATGTAACGAGTGACCAGTACTTAATGAAAGCAATGACTCGGGAAAGCTTAAGATTCTGCTGGGCGTTTATTTGAGCGTAGTATTTAAGGAGGCTTAGTGATTAACGACGGTTCCATTCAAACGACGTCAACACTTTTAGTACGGCCTGGAGTTGTCCCCAGGCCAATTTATCCCATGCAACCTCAGTTCGTAGTAGGGACCATCATCCTGGAAATCAATAACCTCGGTGGAATAAATACTTCGTGGGGAAATAACCTACAACGAGGGTCATTGTCCTGAAGGTAATTTACGTTTAGTTTTCTCCGTGTATTTTTGAATGGCCTGACGAGATACCCAGGCTAATCCATGTGGAATATGTTGATGGTCGGGAGTTGTTTCATGAGGCTGTAGAAACACGGGCTAACGTGATGTTGATATTTTACAAGGTATTTAAATGCTTAGGGGGGTGAGTGATACGTTTGAGCAGGATTTCACATCATCAATACTACTTTTTGTTAGCCTGGGAGAGCTACCGGGCTAGTTATCTAACAAAGCGGAATGCCCAGGGGCATTCCTCAGTTTCCTTATAGGGAGCTATGATAAGAAGGAGCCAACTCCTGAAAGGGACAAGTTATTCTGTACCGAATTAATCTGACGATTTTCTGACGGACCCTCTAAAGGGACCACAGCTAATGAACGCGTTGTGAAGCTAAGGTGTTCCGTTTACCTAGAACCTAGGAGGTGCATTTTCCAACTATAATTGAGTTGGCCAGGAGGGCCTAGATCTATACTAAAAGTGGTAAGTAAAAATTAGAGGATTTTAGTGCGTGATTAGCGTTGATGTATCTTAGGGAATAAGAGTGATTATATAATCCTGGGTTGTAAAATGTCTAGAGCAATCAAGGGACCATACTTTGGGAGATAAGGGCAGATGTCCGACTGAGTATACCCTGACAAATATGATCTAAAATCGGCACACATTTAGATTAATTATTTATATTACTAAAATTTAGTTAATAATTTTAATTCAAGTTAAGACAAGGAGAGGAGACAAAAGAAAGATGGCAAGGAAAGAGAAAGAGAGAGAGGGAAGCCAGACAGCAAGGAAACGAGAACAGAAAACAAAAAGAAACAGAAACAGAGCGAGACGACAACAGCACGGCACAGAAACAGAAAGAAACAACATGACTGGCAACCAAGCGCACAGAAACAAGAGAGCGACCGAAAAGGTCGATTAGAGAAAGATAGAAAAGAAACGAAACGGGGCAAAGGAAGGATCGGGGGCAAGGGATTTCCAAGAGATTTTTGGTCTGCTCGTGTTAAATTCGGTCCCAGGACGAAGAATGGGTCCGATTGAAACCAAACACCAAAGAGTTAAGCCCAATATTAGGACCTGACCCATGCGGTTCAATGTATGTATATTAGCCCTTTCATGCCTGGAAATGCTGATCGGCATTCAGGGTTAAATTGTTCATTATCTGTTAATTTCAATCTTCACCACCCGATCGCCCGTTCATGCCAATTGGCAACATTCAGCACAGTATAATCATATAGCTAACGAGGAAAAAACAAAGCATGTGTGTTTTACAGCCTCAATTTTGTGTTGTGATTTTCAAGGTTTGCTTAATTGATTTTTCTGAGATTATGTCGTACTGGAAAGCATCAATCCGATACAAAAATTATATTTTGTAGAAAAACGTTGGAACTTTAATGTGAAAATATGAATCTTGTTGTATTATCGATGGGAAGCGTACACTGATCGTTTAATTCTTGCATGCCAATTGGCATTTCCGATATGTTTCGGTAAAACTAGGACTTATAACCTATCTAGCGTAGTTTGAGGTAACAAATAGCCAAAATAACCCATGTCTTATACACACTTAATTCCAGCTAACCCCCTGAATTACAGCATTCCCATGCACGATATTAGTCTTTGCAAATTTGATTTCAGGGAATTAATTTATGTTTTGACCCGTGAATTGAAGTTTGTGGTTGCATTGATTGCCATTTCATACTTACTAAGCCGGGATGCTGCTGTCCCCACGTCCATCGCAATGGGAATTTGTGGGAAGTCAACTAAGTGCGGGGTTCAGAGTGCGTCATTCACATGGCTTAGTAAATATAAAAGCCAATCTTTGCAAGGCAGGGAAGAATGTGAAGCGGCGTCGTGATGGTCCTAAAACAGGAGATGATCCTGCCAATAAGCCGATGCCGCGGATTCTTAGTAATGCACCAATATGTAAGCCAACGTCTTCTGTCCGGCTTGGTGGAATTGGGCACTGGCCGTTGCACTCTGAACATAAAATTGTTTGTTCATTTGAAAATTGTAACTGACAGAGTCAAACTGTTTGCTAAAAATGAAATGTTGGATTATGTTTCAACAAAAATACCAATAATTTTGTTGCTTATTACTATTATTGAAAATATTACAACTAATAGACAATATCCCAGAGTGATTTTCCACTTTTCAAATTTACTAAATCAGTGCCTGCCTCCCGGGTTGTGAGGCACGGGATACAGCGTTACGATTTGGTAAAAACGGAACCTCGAAACACCTTGCGCTGAGAGATTGTGCATTTGAACCTGGGCATGAAAGATACCATTATTTGTAGAATTATTGGCCGCTTAACACTACACGTTAGTTTCGCAATATTATACCAAGGTACAGGGCAACGACCGGAGACAACTATGTCTACTTACGTGTTGGTTATGCATTGATCTATAAAATAATCTTCCATATTTGAGAATTTCAACAGCTAGATGCAGTTACAGCAACTGTAGTTCTCTACCTTGAAACACTTTCTATGCAGATTATAAGTAACACCCAGAAGCACCCGCAGTCAAAGCGCAAGTGCGAAATGCGGTATGATCAAAAACTTAAGGCATAAGTGCGAAACACACTGAGTAGACTTGATTTGGATCATGGGAAGAATACCTCGGAGATTTATATATCGTTTTACTAAGCCAAGGCGCTGCGCACTAATTCGTTTAGTGGTGACATTTCTCTATGCATTTGAGGCTTAGGAGGACAGCCCCCGGTTTAGAAAATATACAATAGGAACTCTTCTCATGCTCAGTGATGTATGTACCTCATAACGGTCACTGCAAATGTCAATTGCATATATATACTAGATAAAAAACACCTGCGGGTGGAGTGTGGGTAATGGGTAACTTGCGTAGGGTTTGTCAAATAATAGCCCTCACTGGTCGTGTACAGCTAGTGGTAAATCATCAATGCGCTTCTAACTCCGTTTGTTCTAGATAAGTAGCAAGCTGTTTTGGACAATACTATTTAGTGTAGTTTGCGAATTAGCGCACAAAATTATGGATTTTGCAAATTTATTTTGTCATACTACGTTGTATTTTTTGGTTCTGAGGTGACGTGTTTCATGTTCCAAGACCACCCGGACATGACGTTTGGCAAGTCCCCCCGATTTTCTAGGGGGGACAGATTTCAACAAATTTTATTCTTATTGGATGTATAATCGGTGTTACACAATTTGTATATGAACAAACATTTTTTCCTTGTTCGAAATATATTTCGGGCATGAAAGGGTTAGTATAGGGAGCATTTGGCTGGCTCTCTTGACCTAACGGCTAGGCAGAACGATGCCCCAGGGCAATCGTTGGACTCGCCAATGGTGATTCAGATGGTAATACCCTAGCAAAATTTAGAAAAGTACTATAATGGTGAAAATAGAGAGAGTCTTGGCAAAGGAGGGGCGCTATTTATGATTGTCCCAGGTTAACGGGAGGGCGAACGGAGACCCGTCGGGTATGTTTGGAATCGTCTCGATGTGATGAACACAATGAAGGTGTTTTGCAAACCTTTGAGTTGAAGATAAAATTTCGATATTTTGTGCCCACTCTGAGACTTAGGTGATTTTGGGCGTACTTTAACGGGTTACTACGGGTCAACGGAGGCATGGACTAAGACCGCCGCATATCGTTGTCTTGGCCAAGAATAGGCGAGTCTAATGAGGTGTCGCATGCCAATATTTAAGGCTAGCAGAAAAATAATACTATGTCACAAAATGGAAGAAAATTAAATGCTAACTTCTATAGTATATAATAGCAAATGACATGCACGGTAGGAAGCACGTTATGGCGGATGAACGGCTGGGCCAATAAGGGCTCGTTGGAATACTTGATGTCCGGGTTACACAATGGCGCATGAAACTTTTACCGGAGTTGCTCTTGGAACAGGAAGGAATGATGGGGCACTCCTGAACGAGTGATTTTAACAATGATGAAAATTATGAGTAAGCTTTCGCCATTTCCTGCGTACCGACGAAGAGACAAGATGTAACACCATGATGCTCCTGGGTTGTAGGTTCGCTAAATCGGCAATACCGAAAGGATCGATCTAGGACCTTCCCTAGAAAATCGTAAGGAGTTATAAACTCGGTGATTACCTTGTTGTGGGACCAATTTAACTCAAGTCTGTCGGAATTAGAGCCGTAGCATGTCAGAAACAAGACCAGCGAAGATTCGCTCATGTCCTAGAAATATGTAGCCACAAAATAGATTTTAACAGCGTGAAAAGTCGATGTAATCAATTGATGACAACAACCCTACCTAGTGTAAGCGCGTAAGCAGCGGTTGTTCAGACGGATGAGCGATGAAATTATTAATATAACTCAAAGACCTATGGACTGCTGTTGTTCTAATAGACCTCGTCGGAAATCCCGTTTAACTCTGCACTGAAAAATCCAAATTTGTTGTTTTCGCGTTTGTTGTTGTTTTCCTTTAAGCACAAATACGGGAATAAGTGCTGGTTAAGCTGAGCAAACTTAATACATTGATGCTTGACTACTTCCCAGCAAATTTCGGTGTCGGTTCTGTTCGTCATTCGGCGAACAGCCACTGCCTTTCGATGCATGGGGAGCGGCCGAGAGGCCTCCTATTGACGGACGGTCGTAATTTTGATCTTATGTGCTTGAGAATGTACTCAAGAAATTCTAACCTGGTCGAAGTCTCCATAAATCCTAAAATTCCCTTATGGTTGGTCCTATCCACGTAATTTCTCGTTTCCTATATTCAATACCTGTTCCAATATAAAAGGTGACATATACGACGGACAAATAGAACAATATGAAAAACGTTTAAAATTGCCTACATGAAAGCATATAGTACACGAACGGACAAAGTAGACAAGGTTATACGCATGCAGTACAAATCCATCGCGCTACGGGGGCCAGGTTTGTACGACGGAACGTCGGGCGGATTCGTGTTAGAGCACTGATTATCAGCCTTTCGGGCTTTGTCGAGCCCTTAACGGGCCTTGATGAGAATTAGGGCCAACGTAACACACCGGACAGACCGGAACTGTCCTGTTACAATAAAACATATATATTTACAGAAAAGTATGACACGTTCAACTTATGCACCATCAACCTAAAGATATATTACGCTAGCGCTTACGTTTTATGGAGATAAATATCTGTAATGATTTCGAGGAAGACATTCGATTCCCCTTATTTGATGTTTGTGCCCCGTGAAATGCAGCGATGGGGGAACACAGAGCGAAACGCACCGCAACATTTCATCAGGCTAGCAGTGTATACATATGCCGAAGAATCTTCAGTAAAAATTCCGCACTCTTTGCAATATTGATTGTTCTGGTACTCTACTGTACCCAGGGCATTAACCTTCAACACGTGTTGAGGAGGAAGTTGAATTAGAGCCTTACGTAATTTAACAAAAGCCTTCTCACATTGGGGTGTCCATTTGAACTCAGAATCTTTACGCCGAAGGGCGTTAAGAGGTTCACAAATTTCCGAGTAATGTGGAATGAATTTGTGATAATAGCGAACGAGTCAAAGGAAACTTTGTAACTGTTTGAAAGATTTGGAGCGTTTATAATTATCGATAGCCGAGGTTTCTCCGGATAAGGTTTCACTCCCTCAGAATTAATAATATGCGCTAAATATCTGAGTTATTTCTGCCAAAGCTAACCTTCTGATGGTTTCAATTTTAGGTTGGCCTTATGGAATCGGTCAAATACGGTCACCAAATCGGCCAAATGTTGTTCCAAATTGGGCGAGAAAACTAGAATATCTTCGATGTAAAATCAAACATCGCTCACATTCCAGACCTTTAAGAATGATTGACATGCATCGCTGGAAGGCTCCAGGCAATGTATTCAAGCCACACGGTAACATATTATATTCGTACTGTCCATGAACAGTGACAAAGAAAGTCTTTTCCTTGGTTTCAGGGTTCAGTTCGAGTTGCCAAAATCCCTTGTTACGGTCAAGACTGGACACGAACTTAATGGTACGCAGGCATCCGAGGATGTCGTCGATACGTGGCAGTGGGTACACGTATCGCTCAGCCACAATATTTACTTTACGAAAGTCTACACAAAGGAGAAGGGTACCATCACTTTTCGTGACGTAGACTATACTAAATCCCCATGGAGGATCAGATGGTGTTATTAGTGCAGCTTCGACCATGTTGTCGAGTTCCTCACTCAATGGTTCACGTAGTGAGTGAGCTAGCCGATAAGGTACGTGTTTGATAGGCTTGGCATTTCCGGTCAAAATTCTGTGTCGATGCATTCCACATCTATCCAAGTCAAAAGGCTGGGTACTAAAGACATCGGCATTCTCTGACAGGACCGTCTTCAATTGTTTTAGCTCATACGATGTTAGAGAAGTATCGCCTAAATCAATTTTACCTAATACCTGAACAGATCGCTCAGAATCGATAGACTTCTTCTGCTCGTTAACTAGCTGCACTACGTTCTTTGCAGCTACTGCTATGTTATTACACTGTTTAACCCTACGAGGGGTTCTAATTGTAATAGACGGTTAGAAGAGTCATATAGTACCTCCACCTCATTATGTTCAATATGTCCGATGGTTTGTCCAGCATGTATTGCTGCTGTGACATTTCCAAAGTTCATAACAGCAACCGGAATCAGGTGCTGTCCAGTTAACACTAGAGAGTTGGCAATAGCTACATCAAGAATAGACGGACCAGGGACAAGTAGAGCTTGTCCAACACTCGGTTATGCGACTTCAGGTACAGCGTTAATAAATATCTCCGTGTTCGCTGGTATCTGAACATATTTTTGACTCACCACATTAATAACTGGTGGTTTATAGTCGTCTTGATCAGCGAAAAGTACCGAGAAGTTTTCTGCACCGTTGTATAGGTCTAAACGCCTATGCGTGAGCACGCTTAACCTGCACCCGCTGACTATCCTATTTTGTTATTTCCAAAAAATTGTGTTACCGAACTCTATCAACTCAAGCAAAAATTTGCTGTTTTCTGTTCGCTAACATTAAAATTGTTTGCGAACGAAATTTGATCTCTCTTGAATTACCAAGGGTTATGTTCGCGATCATACCGACAAAATACAGGACCCTTTCGTATATGCCGTCGCATTTGCATTGAATTTGTTCGCGAACAGAGACGAATCCTAAGTGAAAACTAATAATTGTCGTAGAACTGTTATTGGCCAATTGCGAATCACTACTTCTGGGCTAGCAATAAATAGAATATCCTTTCTTACTTGTTTGCTAACATTGGATGTAGATTCGACATCGGGTTCTGCAAAATGGCATAATTAGTGAGCGCAGGTTAAGTTTAGTCACGCACCATCCTTAAAATTGATGGCAACGTATGGCAGTAATGCCATAAAATCAGTACCTAAAATACACTCATAAGGTGTGTCAGCTGTTACTTGAAACTCGCAGGGTGTGTTGAGTAATCCGATGGTTATGGGTACATTAACAGTCCCGTTTATTACTAACTCCTGTTGAGTAGCTGACACAACTCGGGTAGCGTTCGAGTCCTTAGGTACTAGACCCACACAAGCTGCCAGAGATTGGGACATAATTGAAATATCTGTTCCCGTATCCACAAGAGTCGTAACAGGTGTCCCTAACATAGTAGTATTAATCAACAGAGGGGTATTACCAGCGAAACAGGTGTTTAGATGTCTAGTTAGGACACCAGAACGAGTTCCAATACTAGGTTCTCGTCTTGGAGCTACAAAGAGCTCATTATCGTCGATAAATGTTAATTCTTCCTCAGAAGAGGTTCGTTATGTTTGTAACCTAGAAGAGCGCTGTGGACTCGATTTGGCACCACTTACACGCCCGGCGGTCCCGAAGTTGTAATCGTAGCTTCACTAGCCTGTTCTTTACCCGGTGTAGGTGTAATCATCCTCAGAAGGAGCACTAGGCACTAGCGGACGAGTTCGAATCCACCTGATTACTTTTCTAGGGCGAGTAGTCGTCTCAATTAGACGCTAGCGAAAAGGCATCCATTTCGGTAGATATTTGCCATACTTGGGTGATATCCTACATTTAGTCATGATGTACCCAAAGCTAACAAGACCTATTAGAAAAGTAACTATGAAATAGGGAGACATTCCAGTATATTCCAAAACAGGGAAATTCATTATCCTATTAACTTGTTCCCTAAGAATCTGGGCTACCTGTAAGTTAGTAGCCTCAGCGCTGTCAAGCGAACTCCAAGTGAACGGTGTAAACTCGAGACTACTAAGTCGATCAATGGTGATATTTGGTCCTACCTTGATAGTTATCTTCTCTGGTCGCAGCAAGTACCAATGAATCTATTATCAGTCGGGTATAGTTTCCATTTGGAAACCATAACACGCCATTTGGTGGAACCTTTACGGTTTGTCTTTGTCCGTGTGTTACATGAGCTAGCTGTTGTCGATTAGTAAGGACCACCTCTGATTCAAGTATTCGAATAAGAGCTCCCTGAGTAGTAGTATAAATGTCAGAATCTTTAGTAAGCGGTCCTAGAAGAGAGCTATTTCGATAGGCATGTTTGACATTTTCGAGTATTAACTCCCCTGCTATGAACCCACTCAAGACAGTGCGTACGTTGATATTGTACGATGGCATGCGGTCACAGAACGCGATGCCGGGTCGTTGCTTACAAACTTGCAAATTTAGAGCCTCAAAACGGATTTGTCAAACTCGGGCGGCGTGCCGTGGTAAAGGCAATTTCAAATGCGTTTGTTCATCGGGAGTATTCCAGCCGGTATTGTCTATGCGAAAATAATGGTGTTCATCGCTCTTCTTAGGTAGGGGCAACTGTCGAATAAACCCGAATCGAAAGCCGGTTAAGTCTACGCTTTCGGGCATACGCGTCCAAAGTGGTAAGTCAAGCTGGGCGCACGGGACAGGATTGTTTTCGAAATGCGAGGGTCCATTGCAAACAGCCGTCGAAGCATAACTACGTCGACAACAGCTGGGGATAATTGTCCGCTGAGCATTGATTCCATAATAGCTTGACCCAAAGCTCCTATGTTAGTACGGAGGATATGATCAATTAGTTGTCGGTGGACGAGCGCTATCTCTCGTTCGTTATTGCAGTGAACTTGCTCAATCATCGAGATCACCTCCTGCATGCTATGGTGGAGAAAAGCGTAAACGTCCTCGTTAGCATGGGTCAAAAGCCTAATAGCTTGCGTGTTGCGGAAAGAGATGTCATTTGTTTCACGCATACACTTTTCCAGAGCACTTACTTGCCGTTTGACATTATGAATATGCACGCCATTGGCAAAAGCCATTCCTATTCCAAGAAATCCAGACACAGCTCCTGCGGCGTCAGCTATTGGGCTCACAAAGCGTTTATCCCGTTGGCTAGTTAAGTCGCACAGTTGTTCGTTCGCAGCACAAAACGAGTGCACTAGCAGCGAGTAGTACTTGGTGTCAAGTACACCATTATAGGCTCGGTCCAACTCAAGTTCTAAGTCCCGCAAAGTCTGTTGCAAATGGAGGTATTCGGTGCAATTCGCAACCCTACAGCAATCGGATCTGCAGGTTCCATCTCCGGCATAGGGTGGACAGTCACTATCCCCAGCGGCGGTTTGTTTTCTATCCCAGTCCATCAGATACAATTGAAGGACCACGGGCACGTGTGTCATTTGGTCAGAGGTAATCATCAAACCTTGAGGTTCGATGACAACACCAACCTGTTGATTCATAAAGGAGCTCAAACAAGAGATCTTGTCACTAAAAGGAGACAGACTACCACCTACAGTTCCGAGCATTAAAAGCCATAGGACCATAATAGCAGTGTATAGATAGTTAGTTAAAGGTGTGCGTCCTATGTGACGTTAGAAAGGCGTTGTTTCGGGCTCTGGCTCAATTTCCGCATTGCTGTCAATAGACGAAGTACCTTCCCTAATCACATTAGCAACGCGATGATCAATTGTTTCCGTGACTGCGGCTTCAGCAGTTTCTCCAACTGAACTCAGTTTCTCAGCTGGTTGTACTTGTACTACCTCGGGATCGGGTGTATTAGCTTCTAAAATGGTCCAAAAATAGCAGATTTTGGTTGGGGGGCAACTTTTGCTGACTTTGACTCGATATGTAGAGTTTAGTTTTAGGCGAAGGAGATTTTTATCGAACTTTTATGGTTATCCTACTCAAGTACGACGGTTACGAGCCTCAGGAACGTTCGTCTTACGCTAGCCGCGACTGATCGTTCCTTTTAGAATTGGCCGAAAATCCTATCATCACCGTAGTTTGGCGTGATTTCAACAAACTCCATCTCCTACTTAGAAACTTCGGCATATCCTACAGTAGAGATGGACTGGCACGTGGGTCCGAGATTTGGACCCGATCTTTCTTATCTCTAGCTGCTCCCTTCTACGTCTCCAATTCTCAAATTTTGGTGTTTGGCTGTTTGTGCATTGTATGTGGCTGCAATGCAGTGCAATTTCCACTGCACTGTACTTCAACAATTTGTGTACATATTCCAGGGACATTGGACGGAAAAATCGACTCAAGGGAACGCTTAACTGCTACGATCGACCTCAGAAATTTTAGGGTGGCTGATGGATCAACAGCATTCATATGCCTAGGCTCAGGGAAATTAAAACCCCGTCTTTATCCGTCCTAGCACCCACACCCACACTTACACCTTTAATCCCAGCGGGGAGCACCAGCTACTACCCCTTTACATAACACGGGACGTCATGTGGATTCCTCGTCGACCACTCCTCGATCAAAAATAAGGCAGACAGTCTGGAAACGAGAACAGAAAACAAAAAGAAACAGAAACAGAACGAGACGACAACAGCGCGGCACAGAAACAGAAAGAAACAAAATGACACGGCAACCAAGCGCACAGAAACAAGAGGACGACCGAATAGGTCGATTAGAGAAAGACAGAAAAGAAAACAAACGGGCAAAGGAAGGGTCGGGGACAAGGGATTCCCAAGAGATTTTTGGTGGGCTCGCGTTAAATTCGGTCCCAGGACGAAGAATGGGTCCGATTGAAACCAAACGCCAAAGAGTTAGGCCCAATATTAGGACCTAACCCATGCGGGTCAATGTATATATATTAGTATAGGGAGCATTTGGCTGGCTCTATTGACCTAACGGCTAGGCAGAACGATGCCCCAGGGCAATCGTTGGACTCGCCAATGGTGATTCAGATGGTAATACCCTAGTCCCACGGGCGAAATTTAGAAAAGTACTATAATGGTGAAAATAGAGAGAGTCTTGGTAAAGGTAGGGGCGCTATTTACGATTGTACCAGGTTAACGGGAGGGCGGACGGAGACCCGGCGGGTATGTTTGGAATCGTCTCGATGAGGTGAACACACTGAGGATGTTTATAAACCTTTGAGTTGAAGATAAAATCCTCGATATTTTGTGCCTACTCTGAGACTTAGGTGATTTTGGGCGTACTTTAACAGGTTACTACGTGTCAACGGAGGCTTGGACTAAGACCCGCCGCATATCGTTGTCTTGGCCAAGAATAGGCGAGTATAATGAGGTGTCGCATGCCAATATTTAAGACTAGCAGAAAAATAATACAATGTCACAAAATGGAAGAAAATTAAATGTTAACTCCTATAGTATACAATAGCAAATGGCATGCACGATAGGGGTGCGATATAGAGGATGAACGGCTGGGATGATAAAGACCCGTTACGGCTCGTTGGAATTCTTGATGTCTGGGTTACATAATGGTGTATGAAACTTTTACCTGAGTTGCTCCTTCTAACGGGGGCACTCCTGATCGAATGATTTTAACAAGGATGAAAATTATGAGTAAGTTTTCGCCGTTTCCTGCTTATCGACGAAGAGACAAGATGTAACACTATGATGCTCCTGGGTTGTAGATTCCCTAAATCGGCACACCAATAACCAAAGGGTCGATCTACGACTTTCCCTGGAAAATAGTAGTGTTATTAACTCGGTGATTACCTTGTTGTGGGGCCAATTTAGCCCAAATCTGTCGGAATTAGAGCCGTAACCAGTTAGAGGGACCGTAACATGTCAGAAACAGGACGGACGAAGGTTCGCTCAGGTCCTAGAAATATGTAGTCACAAAAGAGATTTTGACAGCGTGATAAGTCGATGTAATCAATTGATGGCAACAAGCCTACCTAGCGTAAGCAGCGGTTGTTTAGACAGATGAGCGATGAAATTATTAACATAACTCAATCACCTATGGACCGATTTTGTTCGAATAGACCTCGTCGGAAAGCCCGTTTAATTCTGAACCGAAAAAACTCTGGGCATGATTTCAAATTAGGGAGCAGTAACCGGGTACTGCTCGTTGAAACCGCGTCCGGTTCATTCGTTTTCCAAAATCCAAATTTGTTGTTTTCGCGTTTGTCGTTGTTTTCCTTTAAGCTCAACAACGGGACTAAGTGCTGGTTAAGTTGGGTAAACTTAATACACTGATGCTTGACTACTTCCCAGCAAATTTTGGTGTCAGTGCTGTTCGTCGTTCGGCGAACAGCCACTGCCTTTCGATGCATGGGGAGCGGCCGAGAGGCCTCCTATTGACGGACGGTCGTAATTTTGATCTTATGTGCTTGAGAATGTACTCAAGAAATTCTGACCTGGTCGAAGTCTCCATAAATCCTAAAATTCCCTTATGGTTGGTTCTATCCACGTAATTTCTCGTTTCCTATATTCAATACCTGTTCTAATATAAAAGGTGACATATACGACGGACAAACAGAACAATATGAAAAACGTTTAAAATTGCCTACATGAAAGCATATGGTACACGAACGGACAAAGTAGACAAGGTTATACGCAAGCAGTACAAATCCATGGCGCTACGGAGGCCAGGTTTGTACGACGGAACGTCTGGCCGATTCGTGTTAGAGCACTGATTATAAGCCTTTCGGGCTTTGTCGAGTCCTTAACGGGCCTTGATGCGAATTAGGGCCAACGTAACAGACCCGACAGACCGGAACTGTCCTGTTACAATAAAACATTTACAGAAAAGTATGACACGTTCAACTTATGCTCCATCAACCTAAAGATATATTACGCTAGCGCTTACGTTTTATGGAGATAAATATCTGTTATGATTTCGAGGAAGACATTCGATTCCCCTTATTTAATGTTTGTGCCCCGTGAAATGCAGCGATGGGGGAAGACAGAGCGAAACGTACCGCAACATATCATCAGGCTAACAGTGTATACATATGCCGAAGAATCTTCAGTGAAAATTCCGCACTCTTTGCAATATTGATATGTTCTGGTACTCTACTGTACCCAGGGCATTAACCTTCAACACTTGTTGAGGAGGAAACATGTAACAAAATTTTCTATTTTAAAGATTTCGCTTTATTTATACAATTGTCGAAGATTTGTCGAAAAATTTGGAACTAAAAAGAGATACACAAATGCACAAAAATCTCTTAGATTAACCATCAAAGTCTCTCCTTGCCGTAAAATGACTTTGAGTATTAAAACAAAGATTCGTATTTTATCTCTTGCTAATAAGAAAACCAATGTTTCCTGTCAACAAAATGTTTGCAAGGCATATTGCACACATCTGCAGCAGCACAAAACCAGTTGCTGCAAGATTACTATTAACTGCAAAGTATGTCAGGACTGTTTTCTATATTATGAAAGTGGTATTGTGTTAGCTAATTTGCATATCATATTATTTTGTCTTTATCAACAAGTCCATTCCTGGTCTCGCGGCCCAGTCGCCATTTTCTGTCGATGGAGTCAACTGTATTACCGTCATTATGTATCATTGCTATGTTTTGGTTTCAATAAGCTGTTTATGGTTTTGTTTTGTATATGGTGTGCGACGAAAGACCAACGGGTCTTACACATTCTCCATTAACAACTGCTTTGACTTTTGTTACGATTATATTGCCACTAACACCTGAATAAAAGGTGGCAGTGAACACGGCCGCACGGGTACTAAATAGCCGAAATAAACTTCGGTATTAGATACTAATTTCGAACTGGGTACATACCGGAAAAGCGAATAAAACAACTGCAATGCTGGATATATTTTACCAGGAGTTCATGATAAAATTTAGAAAACACTGCTGTCTATCGCCATCTCCATGGAGCATAATGCGATTCATTTTTCCCTTACCCTTTGCACATTCAGGGTGCTTTGCCTTATTACTCTCATTTTAGGAGGTTATTTTAAAAATGAAAAGTGGCCTTGAACCGCAGATATGAAGGGGATATAATTACCTCAAAAAACTTGAGAGCAAATTTTTACTCATGTTGCTGCAATTGGCCGGGTTCTGGATTTACTTCTAATAATACGGCTGACCCATGTCAAAAAGAAGTTGCTTCATGACAAGCAATACACTTAGTAAACACCCGTAATTTATAGGAATAACAAAAGATTACGACATAGCTAGAAAGTATTTGAAGAGTTGCTAGTACAATAAGCAAGCGTCGAAAATTCGAACGGTCAGTTACCCGATTTAGATCTAACCACGTCAACAAACCACCAATTCAGTACCGAATATTTGTGATTTGTCAAAAACACCAGCTTCATCACATCGTTTCACAGTATTGCAAATTCAATGTGCGTATATTCCCAAAACAACGTAATTCGAAAATATGGATCACAAAGTGAAATTGTCACAATACCCTAACCCCCTCCCAAGGGTAAACGGGCAACGTCAAAATAGATGCGTGATGGCGAAGAGTGTCATACAATTGTTTAGTGCTTATCATGAAGTCTTGATTCTTATTGATTAGCCAACGGTTAGAGCAAAAAATTCTTTATAGCGAAATATACATATATAGCGAAGTACTATATGATATTTCAGTTTCATAATGTCTGAGAAATCTAAAACAACGCTCGATACTGGCGCCATGACGGTGACTATTAAATATCACTCGCGAAGAATAGTTTATAGTCGATGTTGCTGAAATAAACGTATGTAGCAGTAATGTGTTGGATAACGTCATTTCCAGTATCCCAGGAAACCGACCATATTGTGTTTCTAAGGAATTAGCCGATCAATCCATGAAACTTCATAGCAAGCTTTCGCTGCATCACACAGTAAAACCTTCAATGATAAATTGTTTTAATTTAAAATACTTTTTTCAAACGCGAAATCATAGCGCTTTGCGATAACCACGAAACTGTTTTTATGCCATGTATATGCAGAGACTTCTGTGGAGACAGCGGCAACATGCTGTCTTCCAAAGCACAGCCAGAAAGGTAGTTGTGCTTGAGACAATATAGTTGTCTTCAGAAGGGCCCTATGTTATCACAGTATGCAATATGATAGTCCGTAACATATATGTCGATTACTCCAGCAGATAAAAGAACTCCAAACTAAATCTTTATCAAATTATATGGCACCAATGGTTATTCTATAGCCACTTTCATCCATCGCAAGAAGATATCTGAGATTAAAGTTTTTTCGATATCGATGTCCATGCACACGGTATGATTATATGAAGTTTATCATACTTGCTTTTGCTATTTTTAATTATATAACACTGTAAATACAGTGGTTTGACATGTGCCCAGTACGTTGACGACATTCTGTTTCATTCCTAGACTGTATTTCTATACAAGGCTTCAGCTGATTGTTACAATAGCACTAGTTTATCATGAGTGCACTGTAACGTGTAATACATTTTAAACATATTAGGTGCAGTCAAATAAAAGGTGAACACAATTTGACAGCTGAACAAGTGGTTATACCAAACATTTATCAACGTCATAGAGCCGCCATTCCTCTTGAAATGATAATCCGTAGCACTGAAATGATAATCCGTAGTATCTTTGCCATAGGAATGTTATGAAATAAACACAATCATAGTAAAAGAGATTGTTTGAAATGTATTCATGTGGATTATAAGCAATAATTTCGAAAGCGATGTGTTGAAGCATTGCAGCACTAAAGTCACTTGCTGGTAGGTGTTTTGTATCCTTTTGTTATCTTCCGCGGTGGTGGTGTACCTTGGCTTCGCTTCACGTCCAATTTTCTAGAATTTCTTTCAAATCGCTTCATAAGCACGCTAACGGGTTTCTGTTTTTCGACATGTCGACCATCAAAAGGGTTCCATTCGAGCGTTTCGGAATCGGATGAGCTGCTATGTCTTACCGGTTTCAGCTGCACTGTTTCTGGATCATCATCTTGAGCTATGTCTAAGTAGCCACGGGTTCGTCCTGAATTCTATAAAAAGATAACAAAGCGTGGTAACAAAAACATATATTTTTGTGTATTCTAGAGCAATTAAGTTAAGCAGAGCTAGATGCTACGCTAGGACCGTGGGGTTAATCATCATTGCTTATAACTATTCGCTAACCTGATCAACCCATGACTAATATTTAGGTCAAACAAAATGGATAAGTACTAAACTCAACTAGTAGGTATGAATTTATTCATAGATGAACTTTGAGCAACATCACAAGACTTGTATCGAGCCTGTGAGATTCTAAATACAGGTTTTGAAATGTTACAGACGATAGCAGTAACATTTGCGCGTTTTGATGCGGAAAATATACAGCCTCATATTTCATAGCTATACATATATATTGGGCGAATTCAGCTGTATCCGGTTATCAAAGATCGAGATACATGGTAAACTCATGCCCTTTAATAGAACCAACAATTCCAAAACCATATATCATGGCAAAGAAACATACGCAAATCTTGGTCGATATTATTACTTTTAGCAATCGATGCCGTAGTTTGGTCAAGGCTAGGAAAATATCGAATATATATGTAGCTTATATGTACACCCACTGTCGAAATTTAAACCAAACACCATCCGTCATTCTAAAGCCATAACTACAGCAATACCTACGCGATTTTGACGCAATATTGGTAGTTTTTGTATTCTATTCACTTGTTAAAAAGGTTATCAGATAGATGTTAGGCCGGCAGTTGCAGTACCGCAGGCCCCATGTACTGTGAAATTTTTTGGAATGTCACTTTGCCGGTTACGCTGCTATAGGCGCAAACAACAATATTCGAAGTGATTTTGGTTTAAAACTAGATTTGTTTTATCCCTGCTCTTGGAAAGAGATGCATACAAAGAAATGCCTCCACCACTATGTGCGAATGGTTAACTGCAATCAATAGTAACAAAATCACATATACCCGACTGTCCGTTCCCGAGCTCTAACCGTTGATGTAACAAAACTTTGGTTTAGCGTAGTAACCTTAAAACAGGATAACCGGCAACATAGCAACAGGATAATCTATATGTAGAGCAAAACTTTGTTATTATTAGTTTATAATTTAGCACGTTTTATGGCCTGTCTTGCTCGGAGTAGTATATATCTGTCGCAATATGTTAATGATTCCTAGTTGACGGTTCGCATGGCTACAACGTGGAACTACATTTGGATATTTCCATCTTTGAGTTCAGGAACTAGAATGATCACACCTAGTTTTGCTGAACTAATGTTTTGTATTACCTAGGATAAACCCAAAGCTAAAAATACGAATTTTATATATACAATTATAACATGTATTCACAATGTATGAAGAAATTATAGCAATTATCTTTCTTTATACTATCCATATAAATTTATATTATAAATATATATGTAATATCAAATATATACAACTTGGATTATTGCACATAATATTATATTCTTATATCTGCTGGGTTTGCCCTAGCTTATGGTAACAAATATTCCTCTGCTCTCATGTGGCTCTTGAGTAAACTTTAGAAGTGAGTCAGCAATTGTTATGGTCATACATATAAATAGGAGGATTATTTCCAGGCCCGATGGACCCTTCCTCGTCGTCCAGCGCCGGTCCCCCATTGGTCACCCGACCGCCCCGCCCTGGAGGCCGAGCACAACCCATAGGCGGTGCCGACTCCCCCTCCCCCGAGGACACGGCTACCCCGTGGGATCTCAGACCTCGTGCTTGTATGATTATGATTTTCAAGGGAAAACATAGTGGAAAGACATTTGTAATGCGACAAGAACTGTGATGCAAATAGTCTTTCTGGAAATGTAAAATGTTTTGCGGTCTGTATTTGTTTAATTCAAGTACGTAGCACCGTAGCAGAGCCGACTGTGCCCTTGTTATTATAAAGTTTGTGTGGTTTACGCTTGTTAGTTATGTTCTGCCTGCTTCAATTTATTAGGGTTTGGATACTTGCAAAATTTCAAACCTCACTGGAATACGCGCACCATACATTAAACCACCAGCAATGAAATGCTGGACACCTAATTGACCACGCTGCGCAACCTATTCACCGCGTGTCCTACCAATCCAGAGGCCAAGTGTTCAATTCCAGGTCGGTGCCTGTTTTGCATTTTGATTAAATTTTTCTCTAGCAAATACATCGAATCATGATTTGTAAACATATAATCAGATGAAGCGCTAACATGGAAAGATAAATAAAAAAATTTAGCTATCACGTTGGTTTCTATTAATGTGGTCTAGACGAATGGATAATTTATACGTTTAAGACAAATAAAAGTAGGCCCTAAACATTTGCAGCCATTACCAAAAAATCTTAGATCAATAAATAACGACCATCAGCTGAAAAGTTTGATTCCAAATAATTATGCATGAAAAGCATTAAGTAGCAAGATATTTGTAATTTTTATATCAACAATTTAATATACCAATATTCTTAAGCAGTGGTTTTTCCATTCGCTAAAAATTTTCTATAAGGCAAAAACATGGGTCCTGAATTGTTCTACGGCTTACGTAATGATAAAAGTGTAAGTTTTAAACGGAGGATTAGGAAAATTGTCAAAATGCCGCTTGTTCAAATCAAGTCGCTAGGCCAGTGAATAATTGCGCTAAGCATTGCTAATGTTCATTTATTCACCAAACATTTAGCTGCGGAAAAAGATTATAGAGAAATATTGTCATTTTATGCATTAACCAGTGGTTCAAACGCCGAAAGAAAAGCCTACGAAGAACATTAAACCAGGCAGTTTCCTAAATTTTCCGAGAATGCGCAAACCAGTGGTCACCCGTTTTATGGCATGCAAACTGAAGATGCTATCACATTCCGGCCGCTCACATCTTTAATTTGAAGAAGCAGCAGTAAAGGGTATGTTTGTTCTTACAAATCGGTAATGCTTCTGAAATTGCTCAACTCAATATAACTAACCTCAATAACACTGCGTAATCCTTTCACTAATATCAATCAGCGTGCAATAATAATTAAACTAAAAATTGTCAAGCGTAGGACACATCGCAAGAAAAATCAGTTGGTGCAGAGAAGCACCCAGTTTGTATAAATTAATATAAATGATTAATATGGTGTATATGCTAGGCATGGGATTCAGATTGTATATTAAATCCCTACTCGAGTACTCCGTCACCAGGCCAGGCTTAGTGGTCCGGGCACCCAATTGGCTTCCCGGTTCCGCGGTACCCGAGAGTAATTTGATTAGTTCACGCTAGCCAAAGTAACAACTCAAATTTAGATAACTGGAAAGTGCAAATTACGTATACAAATCTGTATCTAAGTCTGGCAGGGTTCGACGCTATAATCATAAAACATGTTATTTTGTTTTTGTTTCAATATTATTCTTACTTTCACAATAAAACAGTAAAGGTGAGAACGAGCCAAATTTTTCAGGCTCGGCTCGGCGCTGCTGGACTCAAATTGATTTCGGCTCGGCTCGAGCCGATTTAATCAGAAGCTGGTTAGGCTCGGCTCGAAACATTCAACTTTCGGCTTGGCTCGCTACCAGCTTGTCTCGGCTCGGCTCGGCTCGGTTAGAAACGCTCGTGGATGAAAATTAGATTTGGCGGATGTGGTTGTACCAATGCATAAACAAATGTATGTAATCTAACATATGTTTCTACCGAGTTCGCTCCCTTTAGGCTATTAACCTTTGCAGTAAATTGCACAGCACATTACGATCAGTGGAAGCTAATCTTATAGAATGGCTAAGAACACTATGGCCGACTACGAATGCAACGCATTACGTCGCAGGCGACTATATCATGAATAAAATGATTCGTTTTGCTAAAATGAAAGGAAATTATTGAAAGAAATGTTTGATGTAAGTCACTGATGGATGGATGGATAGACTTGGTTTTTTCGCAGCAACGGTGTTCTTCCGTGCGGGTGCTGTACGGCTAAAAATTATTCAAATGTATATCGTGTTGTCTACGAGCCGAGCCGAGTAGGGCCGATACGGCTCCAACTTTTTGGCGGTGGTCGGCTCGAGACATGGTCTGCTCGGCTCAGCCCGGAGATTGAATGTTTAGGCCCGGATAGGCTCGAAAGAAATTGATGCCGGCTCGGCTCGGGTTCGAGCAGGGTCGAGCCTTGCCGAGTCTCGAGCCGAATTTATCACCTATATAAAACGGCTAATTAAGTCTGTGCACTTATAACATAGCTTGCGACTACAACTGGTATCATTCACAATATCGTTGCGGCTTTACTCCTCATTGATTTTAACCTCCGCTTCAACATTATTAAAATGCGGAGTTGAAGAAGTGTATAGCATGTCTAATGTAAATTTAAAATATAAGCACGTACATTCGGGCTCGTAATCTTAATCAATTTAGTATTTGAATTTAGTATTTGAAATTAGGATATTACCGGCAAACGGTACAATGTGCTTACGTGCACATGATACCCAAAGGAACTACTATGAAGAGTCAACGCCCCAGTCAAGACAGACCAATGATAAGAACACGAATTTTAAGCAGAAAAGCAGTCACCACATGAATTTTCTGCTGTAGATCTAAGAACGTTTATGTTAGTTGTTCAACACGATAAAGGTGCACTAGTTCGGGATACAGCAGACGTGTTATTTTTTGCTCGGACAGACTTTAAAACCAGTTTTAGGAGGTTTACTGAAAGAGGAAGTCCAGAACAATGTTTGGTTCAAACCAAAAATTTGCAAAGAACAGTAGAACACGTTCATTTCGGTTTTGTTTTTGAGCTTTCCTGTCGGAGACTAACCACCTGCATGCGTAATTACGACTGTGGGATTTTGTATTCCAGACTGTGGCAGCTATACAATAAGGAGTCGTAAGTCTAACTTAAACTAGGTCAGAGAGAAACACAGCGAAGCAGCTTTACACAATTAGCAAAGCAATCGGTAATTTTGGTGAAACTAGACGTTAAACTAGAACTTTAGTAATATAACCACATCAATAGCTTTAGAGATAAAAAAGTTACAAGATAAAAATTCAGTTTTCAACATAAAACCCTAAGGCGCAAAAAATTTATGAGGTCGAGGTGTTCCAAGATAACAGCAATCCATTATCATATTATTAACCTCATTCATTCAAGCAATCGTGTAGTGAGTTCATTACTTGCGAGGCACTTTAGGTGCGTACGCCATGATGGTTCCTTTTTCAAAATCGCGAACTGAATGTGGCCAAAATTTACTGTAGGAACTCTACTTTCTGTATTTATATAGTAACTCTACTTTCTGTATTTATATTTAACAAACAAAGAACATGGACTCCGTGATGTACAAACGTAATTTGCGTTTGCGCACATTTGCATTCGCCGATGTTGCACCTTTGTTCGTGGTCATCATATGATATGCTAAATCGCATAGCAATGTGCTGTCTATGATGTACTAAAGTATGCGATAAAAACGTGACTGAAATCGCATTTTCAATTGTAAGCGGGGAATCAGTTGCGTTGCCAAATCGCAGAATTGTGAATAGGTCAGCGCCAACGTGTAGTTATACCGCAAATCTAGTGTTTCTACATAAGATAAAATTGTGGTTTGAACGCGGACAGCGGTTTGGAGATCGCAAGCTGTATTGATAAACCGAAGCGTTCGCATCTAAACTGGACTCACTTTATTTTGTTAGAAAGAAAACTATTTAGAATAGTTTTGCGCGGGGAACTCCACGTGTACCCAAGAGAAAGGCTTAGGGATGCATTAGGCTTCACATCACACTTAACTATGTATCAGCTGTCTAACATTTTGTCATTAGATAGTTAATTGGTGAGTGGCTGTAGTGAGGTTATGGCCGCTCGAAATTATTAAGATTGAGATAAATGTTACATTCTATATGTCTTTAGCAAACCCGTCAGAATGATTTTGGACTGAAAATGTCCAATATCAGGAAATTTCTCTTAATTTTCTTGCCTTTTTGGCTAATCTAAACGTTTATATGTAGTCTTGAAAGATTTAATTCATTTTTGATTTGGTAAAAACACCAATCACAATAATTGTGTATTGGTCGAATGTACAGATTAACGAAAAAGGCAAAAAAAGAAAGCAAGAATATTTCAAGAGTTTTAAAATATTTATTTTCAGTTTGAACTGAACATATGAGAGCAGTCTACGCCCTGTACCGTTATATTATTATCGCGATAGAATATTCTTTACACAGCAAATTATAGGTTATTTCGTGTAAACGACTGTAAATATATTATGCAAATAACGTGGCTGTTGGCAGTGGTGCACCCGGAATTTTAAAAAGCGTGCCACAAAACTGCGTGTGTTATTTGAAGCGAAGCGCTGAAACGTTTTGGAATATTCAGACGCAATATCTAAAATTATGTAAATTTCAATGTTTTTCCTACTAGAGTCTAAATGTTCCTACAACCTGTGCAGTTGGAACCAAAATGTCAAAATAAGGATATTTGTCCATTCGGGTGTGCGCCCCTGATCATTATTTTAATCCATAAACTCCAAATTTAAAACCTCAATTGTCCCGCCACTAACGCAACATTTACTAATCGCCTGCAAGCTCCTGGTCCTCCGAAGTGTATTATGTTTCTTTCTTTTGCCAACAGTCGTAATTGAGATGGCCGGCAGTAAACTACGCAACATTTGTCTGTGTATTGAATGTAACTGTTCTATTGTTGTTGCAGATATAGTTTGATGCTGGTCTAACACAAATACAATTTTATTTGTGCTTCTATTTAGCATAAGCCAGTGGGGTAACCACCGGCGCAAGTTAGGTGTCCGGATCTGCTGTTTTTAAACAGAGGGTCCGTTTAAATCTTCTCATTCCCGTTTTGTTATCGCTTTTCTATTATCAATTATACTTGCTTCAATTCGATCCTCCACTTTTCCATTCGTGGTAACCTTATATTCTTGTTTGTTTCCCACTTTTCAACTTTTGGTTACGCGCATGTAATAATGTAATAACCGGTGACGCAGCTGCATGGCGCAACTTCCTAACACCATGCCCATACGACCCTGGCTATCGTAACCTCAAGGGCGGACCGTAAATACTAAATTTTAATCCTATTCTTGGTCAGACCCAAGAAGCTACGCAGCTTAGCAGGCCGCAGGCGCGCTTCACCGGGTGTGTTCGGACCCCGCCCGAAAGGTTGCGCACGTGTCTAGTGTCGGGTATGATTTCTGAGGTCCCCCAGGGAGGCTAGCACCGACACCTGCTCGCAGGTCATGGAGCCTAGCCGCTATTCCCTATCTTAGACTCATCGGAAGTTGTTGAGTTCTATTTTGGCGTAGTGAGTTTTGAAATAGAATGTGAAAAAGTCCCTAGAAATTTGAAGCTCAAGACGATTTACCTAGTTAAAATCGCGGTACGCTCCGGGTTAGAGCATTGACCTATGTGGCCCCCACAGGGTTCCGACGAGACCTGAGTGTTTATTGTCGGATTATCGACGGCGTGGCCTGCTTCCGTAATAAATTCCATGGTAGCGTGCTGGTGCTTTGACCAGAGAAAGTTTTAGTTCATTCAGATCGAGAACATTCCTAACAAATTTTGAGTTAGTGCCATGAACGGGTTAGATTTTAGTAACATATTCCAATTGTTTGATTGCCTAGATCCAGTAAAACGAAAACAGATAGGTCAGAAGGCCATGCACGCCAGTGCTTGCGGCATTCTCGCACACAAGCCATGGCGAGCAGTGCCTGCTCGTCCATGCGGACAAAACCAGAAAATCCTTAGCGTCTCAGTATGAAGTAGACCCGAACGCGGAGCTCACAATACAAACTTTATTGACATATGCAACGTTCAGTGACAAAACGAGAGATACCGAACAAGTATAATAGCGGACCACGTGAATCAAATCGAGGAGCTCAGCAATAGCTCGCAGTGATCACTTCGATGTCAGACGACTCGGGGCACAGGGCGAGGGGAAAAACTCGATGAACAGGACCGGAGCGTGTCGATATCCGCCAGTTCGCGGACTAGGGGCGGTTATCCCTGCTGCGTTTCGATACTAGCGATGCCTCAGCTAGGAGACGCCTGAAGCAGGGGCCCTAGAGTGCCTCGGAAATCGCTCCGTAATACAGGTCGCTCTGGGCGACGACTACTTAAGCGGGGCGGAGGGAAAACGAAGTTTGGGGCTGACTACGCGAGCTCTACAGTTTGGTTGGAGCGCTGCTCAAAACGATACTGACTACAGAATCTGACAAGTGGCGTCTGATTGCCTATCCTCAGAGTACTCTTGCATTAGTGCCTATAAACTCTTTCACCCTACTGTATTTAACGACCTTATCCACCTATCAGTACGACTGACCGAACGACGAAATCTGGGGGGGGGCAAAGGAAGGAGAAAAAAAAGGGAAAAGTTTCCTTAATTTAGGCCGACGGGACGCGGTCGGGGTAGTGCGTGGCATGACGCGTCCTTATGGGCGACTTGCGAACTGGTCATCCAACCGATTGATTTCTCTTCGAAGGTTTGGGGTGGTGAGGCGAGTTCCTCTAGACAGAACGCACCTAACTGCAGGCTAAATCAGCCTCGTTCCCTACCTATTGGGGCCGTTTGGACCCATCGGGCCATGAGCGATCGGCCCGGGACACTTTTGTGTCTTTGGTTTCTTTCTTTGGTCGTTTGTCTTTTGCCTCTCTCTAACGATGCCCTTTTTTGTATGTACTGCAATAATGCAGTGCCTCAACTGCGCTGTATTGCAGTTGAGTTATCACCGACACAATAGTAAAAGTCGGTATGTTCCTATGGCTGAATGGTTAAGACATGTAAAACTGCAGCGGACTTAAATTCTCCGTGCAGGTTCAACTCACGATACGGGAAAATAGAACTAGCTGGCAATGAAACGAGAGAAAAGTGAAACTGGGCATACATAGTACATAGCCTAACGGGCAAACCGAGTAAAAATCAAAGAAAAGTTAAACTCAGCGATCGACTCGCTCCAAAAAGAAAAAGGGGTTTTGCACTCGCCCGATTTGGGGCCGAAATGGCCCAGGCGAGTAGGTAAGTTTTCCTAAATTTTTTAGAAAGTCCTAAAATTTTGTTTGAAGGCGGGGACACGATGTGCTTCTCCCGCGAAGGAAGGCGGTTCCTAGTGACGGCTCAGGGGTAACACTCAATTCTAGTTCTTCTAGACGGTGGTCTCGAGGGAAGACCATTGCGCAGTGTAATGGTGAACACTGGTGAATTTAGCTGTTTTCGTCACATAGTTATTTGGAGTCGGAACTGCTGTATCACCACAAAACGATGCACTATCGTCACAGATCGAAGTCGGCGGATTTTTCTCAGCTGGGGGTTAGCTCCTCCAGCTCATTTTCATCACACGGGGGCAAGGGGACAGATAAAAATTTTCCGGTCAGTCGTCCTAACAAGATGGGTGCACAAATGAGATGCCTGCCGAATGCGTCGTCTATGTGCTCTAAAATCAGATCCAAGCAACTGAGTAAAGATGATTTCGAGACAACATTTCGTGAGAGCAGCAAACACCTTAGGCTCAAGTTAACGTCCCTAGAATTTGTTTAGTCTTTTGAGTGCCCAAATTTTCCTAGCTCAGAGGAACAAAACGAAGTTTTAAGGGTTTGCTAAAACCCGACGGAGGCTAGTCCTCCATCCCTAATCTGCATTTCTGTCCAAGCCCAAACACGGCATGAGCGTTGAACAATCCACTAAGCTGTAAATTTGAAAACCGTGAGCATAAAAGTAAAACGAGTCCCTCTCGATTCAACTTCTAGGCGTTGGAAAATTTTACCGTGGTCGGCTCAACTAAATTCGATGATCCTACCTCAAGAGCTGCAAACCATGTAAAGCGCGGACCAGAAGCGTCCGGTTTGTTTTGTCTTACCTAAGACCACGGGGAATCAGAACTGCTTCGACTTTGGTACCCACAACCTAATACCTTCCGTGCGATCGCCTAAGATGTCCAAAACGGAACTCGACTAGGAGGTTTTGTCGAGAGACTTATAAATGTACGACAAGTAGGCGTGTAAAACGGGGCATCCACTGACGGACGCAATGTCAACCTATGGTATGTCAACTAATGCTACGAACAACTGATTTTCGGTGAACAGTCTGTTACAGCCATAGTCGGGGAAAATAAACCCCCTCATTCTCGGTTCACATCCTGACTTACAAAGTTCGATCCGGGACAGCAACTGCTAGTCCCCTTCCGTGGGACGGAAGATGTCCACACGGGTCCTCCAGTCGTCGAATCCCATTCCAAACAGAAAACCAAAGCACGAGAAAGTAAAACAATTGTGAAGCTAAACTACAAAACCATAGCGTCGGAGCCGGTCAGTAGAGTCGACCGAACTCCGCGCTGCCGAAGTCGAACTGATTCGAGTTTCTTGAGCGACATCCCTAACCTCGAAATTTTCGGCTGTAGTTTAGGATGGCGATTTCGCCGCCATCCAATCGCTGTCAGTCGTCGACCGCCCACTTTTTTCAGGTCGTCCTTCTTCGTCCAATTGGGGACTACTTCCGGGGACTTAAAGTTGACAGCTACCGTAAGCCGTCAGTGTCCTTAAAGAGAGTCGGCTCCAATTAAGTTTGCCGACGTCAAATCTGAGCCCTCCGAATAATCGGAAGTTGACCATATGCGACCTCAATTGCAATCTGTTCAGAAGATTCGAATCTTTCAAGCCCTCACTTCCTGAAGAATTACATCAACCGATCTATCAGTGCCGGATATGTCGTTAATTGAATTGTCCTCATTAGTCAGAAGAACAGTTACTGACGTTTTAAACTATCCCAAAAGACATCGCAATGATCGCTAATCTGTCCGAAACATGCAACTTCCGCAGCTTGATTAGTTCCCGTCAAGTTGTCAATCTGTCCCCATTTGCTGGTTGCCCAATCGTTTCCTCGTCACTTAGATCACCAGCAACATGTCAAGTGAAATGGCCGGAAATTAAATCGGGACATAGTTGAACGAATTGGTTACCAATCACCCACGTAATACCCGAAGAGCATCAGTAATCTATTAAACCGCTAAATTGACTATTTGTACTTTGCTCGGGCTTCATCCAATTTCGACGCCATCTATCAATTTCCGCTCGGCGATCTTTGTTGTAGCAGGACACCGCCAAGCTAAATCGGCTTCATCTCCATGACCTTCGAGCATGAGGACAACGCAGGATGTCGAGGAAAAGCATCTTTTCGAGCTTGCTGTCTCATAGTATCGGCTTTAAAGCGTCACAGGGGGGCGTGGGTCATCGGACAGGGTCCCAGCCGGAGTCACAGACGGGGCACTCATCCGGGGAGTGTCTCCCAGGCGGGTATCCCTGGCCTTGTCTCCCGGGAGCTGCTACGGGTCCCCAAACCTACCCCTTTCCTCCATCCCGCTTCTACGTCCAAGTATATATACCTATATATTATATACTTATAAAACTAATAATTTCAGTTTAATTTTATATATCAGATATATTAGTAAATATATATATGTATATATTTCTTTTTTTTCTATTTTCTTTTCGCTGCTGTCCTCACCGTCGCTCTTGGTGTTGTTCGGACAGCAGACTCGGCGGCGACCCAAAGACAAACGACTGCCAAGAGGTCAGTCGAGGAGAAACAGAGAAAGAAAACAACAAAACAACAGGCGAAAGAGAAAGAGAGAGCGAAAAAAGAACGAACAGGGAGAGGGACACGGGAAGGGATGGGACAAGGGTTCCCAGGGGGAATTTCAGTGGGTCGGGGTCAAATTCGTTCCCAGGACGTAAAACGGGGTCGAATGATACCAAACACGAGGGGGGTGGACGAAGTATTGGGACCAGACCCACTCGGGTCAATTTATGTATTGTAGCATAGGGGACTTTGGCGGGCTCTCCCGCGTTAACGGGTGGGCGGAGCGACGCCCGCCGAGTATCGTAGGACTCACCGTCCACCGGCGATTCGAACGAGGGGATATCGCTACCGGGGTGGCAGGAGTAAAAACGATACTAAAATCGTGACAATTAGAGAGAGTGTGATGACGGGGCGCGTTTGTTGGTCGTCCGGGTTAACGGGGAGGCGGATCGAGACCCGCCGGGTATTTTTGGAAACGTCTCATCGAGACAAATCCAATGCGGGGCGATTCGCCCATTTTTGGAGTTAGAACTAAAATTCCGGGCATTTTTGGTGCCCCTCATTAATTGTTATTTCAGAGTGGGGAACCATGACAGGTTGTGGCGGGTCAACGGGAAATGGGGCGGAAGCCCGCTGTGTATCGTTGGACTCGCCGACGACAGGCGAGTAAAATAAGGGGTCGCATGTGCGACTTTAGGTTCAGGGATCGAGTACGGGAATGGTGCAAACCATCTAGATCTTATGTCAAACCGGGTAATGTACTTAGGAATAAATCGCAAGACACAGGCGCGTTCCGAATCAGCTAGGCACCTACATATATATATACTTATATATCTATATTCTATGTGAAGATACCCATCTACCAACAACCAAACTTAGCGTAAGTAAGGTCGTCGGTTCAATTTCAACGTGTTCCGCTCCCCTTTATTAAGGTTAAAACCGCGTGCGATAACGATTTGAGTCATTTCGGCCTCCTTGAAAAGCTCGCGAGACGCCCTATCAAAGCATTCGGGGCGGCTGCAGGAAATCTAACCAGGTAAACGGCTACGGGCCGTCAAGCGGACCCGGCGGCCGTCGTTCCCGGATAACCGAGAACTACCGTACTTCCACTTAAGCTCTTAGCTGTTCGTTGTTTTCGCGACCACGGCGACGTGTATTATTTAGCTTGTGTAAATTTGATAATTTTGGTTCTGATGTCTACTGGGCCGATGGTTTAGCTTGAATCGTAATGGCCTCCTATTCCCGGACGGTCATAATTTTGAAATTTAGTGCTGGGATGCGACGAGTCGAGTTCCAACTAAACCTTGCGGTCATTATTTTTTCCAAACTCCGGTCAGACGGGGCGTTGAACTTATTCCCCACCAGTCCCTAAAATTATACTCACCAGTCTTCATGAAATAGACTTCACGTGGTCAAAGCAAAGCATGTAACGGCAAAGCATTATACATTCATACACAACAGATATGGTTAACAAATTAATAAGCGACACACTGGTTTTAACATGACCATGACACCCTGTAGGGTACTTCATGAGGTTTTTTGTAACGCGAATCTCTGCAGGCCTTCTGGACGCATCCTAAGGTACTGAAAACCGGTGTATCTTAGTCACCATCAAATAGGGATGAAAATGAGTGACCTAAGTGCCAGAACCCTGCAAAAATACGTAACGGGCCGGAACGGGCCTGTTACAATAAATCAACCAAAAGGAAGGCGTATCGTTTTACGAGTGTGTGCTATGTAGAGTTTCGATATGTAAATTTATCTGACAACTAAATATATAAGTGCAACATCTCAATTCAGATTGAGACAAACACACTACATAAGTGGCTATGTAGGTCTGTGGTGTATGTTGTTGTTCCGATTTACGATATTCGCTTGCTGTGAGCAGATAATATGACTATAAAATATATTTGGTTAGTGTAATATATCTATCACACTGCAACACCCCAAAGTCAAACAGACAGGCATCAGCTAGTTAAAGGTTGTGGCGTCCTCAATATCCTAAACTGTATATATATATTATAGACATATATAAAATTTGCCACTAAGTCGGGATCCATTCCCGAACTACCGCATTAAGCTATTTTTTCTAAGGGCATAGCCTTACGCCGCTCAGCTTGACTTAGGCCCAACACACAATGGAAAGTCGAATTCCAACCAGAGGCTTGAATTATGGACCGTCCATTGGGCCGAATTCTTCAAGGAACCGATTGGGATAACCTCTAATTAAAAGCATCGCCGTGCCGAAAATTTTCAGCACGTTTTCATCACCAGCGTATGTTATTGGTTACTTTTAGCGAAAGCCCATCCGGGCATGCCCTCTCCCGATTAAAAACTTGTTGAATTCTTGAAATTATCAGACCGTTCTCGGATCTAGATGGAACGAAGTCGGTACATTGCGCAAACGTGAAGCCGATAATAAATACGCCGCTGAGCAGACAGAAATGTGTACAAGGGCACATCTACTTAATAGTAACGGTGGCCTACTTAGCAGAATTGCTGAAAACTCAACATCTTTTAGCTTGAAGCGAGCTGATGCGCTTTTGATAATTACATTAGTTGCTTTAAGTCCAGATAAATTTTTCCTGAAAATTTTTTTGCCAAACTCCAGCCCACATAGGTAAACAAATATTAGCTAGCAAAGCGATAAGAGCTTAGTTTAACAGATGAAAATATGACCTCAAATTACTATGCTGCCAAGGCATTAACTACCGGTACACTGGGAACAGTGTCTGCAAAAAATTTTATACGTCATTCGCTAAATATTTTACGAAGCTTGAACCTTGGAAACAGGACTTTGGATTTTTCGTAAAGTCTCTTTAAAAAATAAACATTTAAAAAACTGGGTTCAAGTTGTTGAAAGCCAAGAGTTACTATAGTTAATAAATCCACTCATAACTTCTGCTAATATGGTCTATATTGACATTAGAGCACTGCAGGTGTGATATTGCTTAACTTGCACATTAACAACATTCAGACTTTTTATAATGTTTATCTAATCCTTTTTAAACATCAGAACCATAGCTTACATTTTAAATATCAGAACCATAGCTTACATCCTGTATATCAGCTAGAGAAACCTATTTCAAAGAATTATTGGATCCCAGCGGTCTTGAAGAAGCACCTATTAGCTCAACAGCTGATTATTATAAGATAAAAGAATATGTGGGATTTTCGCAATTCCGCCGGAAATAATTTCAATGAACTTACGAACTATGAAAATGGTATTGCAAATTGGTAAATGGTAAACTGGAAATTTAAAGAATAAAATACATGTTGACTGCGAAATGGGTAAACGGAAAAATGTAAAGAGGAACTCGGAATCTGACTATGGACCGTGTGCGATTCTCCCAATTGGGGAATTGCATATCAGCAAGTTGGGAAAGCCCGAGAAAACCTTAGCATCGTACTTTGCTTAACCACAACAACCTCCTCACATCTGTTCCTTATACTACATTTTTTGTTGCAACGTCCAATAGTATATTCATTTGCGTTAAATTTCGACGTGTCTAAAATTTTAACCTCTTACGAGATAGACAACAACCACGTCATGCCTTCTACAATTATGTATAAAATTAACTTCCTGTAAAAGAAACAAATAAAGAGGAAGCTATGATTTAGCCAAAGCGCTCTTGCTTTAAGTCTCAGTTGTTCCGGGTAAGATTCACCGAACTAATGCAGCAACAGACATAGCGATGCTTTGTATAAAATTACCTATGATTTCTAACGCTATCTTTGTATATAACGTTTACTGATGAGGCCATAGTGGAGCCGAGGGCCGGAAGAAGAAATTTCCGACAGGAGGGTCTGTTTAGCATAATTTTGCCGGGGGGTCGTTTTTTGGAAATCATTTGGACTACCGTTTGTCATTCTACTCCGCATTGATTCATATTCGTGTGGTTTGTCAATACTATGCCGCAGTGCTGGATCCGTCAGTGATTGGAGCGACTCGGATGAATCTGATTGAATTTTGTCGAGTTTTAAGCCGGATAATGTTGAGAAAGCTCTCTTTGTCGTAGGTTAATCGCATTGATTAATGAACTGTGACAGCTACCTTGAAAGGGCAGATACTCGAAATACCTGCAAATAATGTGATTCTGATGCGGCTGATGTCGTGCAGTTGGGTCAGTGTTCGATAAGATACTGGTAGGGTGTCCACACAGAGATTAGTTACGATTCATAACATTGTATGATTCACTGATACCTGGTTACCGTGTTATTATGAGCAGAGTTGCGTAGAGGCGGCTCAGCTTATGGTGGGTCCTCATGGACCGGGTTGATATTTTTCATCCCAATGCCGCCCTATTTTATAACAACTTACTGCTGCAATATATATCTATACATACTTGTAACTTATCAACTAGCTATATACTAGTAGCTTGTCTAGCAGCTATATACTAGTAGTTTAATAGCTTGTCTAATCGCCCAGGTCTTGAATACTTAGTGTTGAATATGTAATTTAGAGACACGTATCCAGCTATATTGAGAATCAACTTAAAAATGAGCAAATACCAGACGCCCTGCTTAAATAGTGAAGGAAGTATACCCGCTATTGCGCCTCTTGAGACTCATAATCCAAGTACATAGTATAACAGCAGACGATTTTCAGCATGCTTGTTCATAGGGGGAAGGGGTGATGACCCCCCCAGAGGCTCCGACCCTTTCCCCTCGAGGCCTTGGCAACCCCATCCCTCCCGACGGCCTTCCACCCGAAACCACCCCCACCGACCGGCTTACCTCTGGAGAACCGGCACCCCATGTTACTTCGGCACTTGGTCCATTTATGATTTTCAGATACATAGAGGTAAATTACTCTACCAAATTATACAAAAACATATATATATATCGATCAGTTACTGAGGTTTTTAAGTTTTTGCGTATTTTGTATCTCATAGGTCCGCCCATTCTAAAGACCATTATGACGCAACCAGACAGCGTTAATAGCCGCAATTGCGGCACACGATCTTGTGATACATAGAGGATAAAAGTTGCTCTTAAACATGATACAAACCCACCCATATAACGGTTGCGGAGATATGACGTTTTCGACTACTTTGGACATCATGGACTCATTTGAAACCTCTTTACAAGTAAGTCCTCATGTTGAGAGATCCGCCTGGCACAGTGTATATCTAGTATTACAGAAGCTTATGTGCTCTGCGAAATTATGTCAATTTTAAGGTGCGTTCACATGTCAAAACTTTTGCTCCTAGTTTGAGCCCACAATTTAATCAAATTTTAGTCAAACCTTGACTGTTCATTTGTAATAAAAAATGCTGCAGATCGCAAGGCTCAAAATTTGAGTTCAAAATTTTTCAAATTTTATTGTTGGATAAACTATTCTAGAGATGTTGAACAGTGTTCACTGGTTCACATGAACAGTGTTTGAACAATAATAAGCATTATATAATCACTGAGAGTAAGTCACAATGTTATTATGGCCGATGTGCACAGTCTAACTCACGTCACCTAAAGCCGTTCTTCTGGCACTTCAATATCCCTTTCATCTATACATTGCTAATTTCACAAAATTTGGCAAAACTCGGTTAATAGCTGCGATCAAGGAGCAAAATTTCTCAATACATGCTAAGAATGCAAAGTTGATTCTTATGTTACATACGCCGTAATGACTAATGTTCGTCACACTGGCTTCGTAAAAAGAGTTGTGGCAACGAGCCGCACCTAATATGTAAGCATCCGGTCAAAAGTGTTTACGCGCCAAGCACCACAGTTTACATGAATTCACTACCTTCAAACTGGAGGGGCACCAATATAAAATTGGAGGGGGCACCAACGTCAAACTTGAGGGGGGCACCAATATTAAACTGGAGGCGGCACCAATATCAAACTGCAGGGGACCAATATTCAGCTGGAGTGGGGCAGCAATATCAAACAGGAGGGGGCACCAAATATCAAAAATATCAAACCGGAGGAGTCACCAACTATCAATCTGGAGGATAACACCAATATAATAACTGGTGGGGGTACCAATATTAAACTGAAGGGGGCACTAATGTCAAACTAGAGGGGGCACCAATATCACACTGGAGGGGACATCACTATCAAACTGGAGGCAGACAACAATATCAAACAGGAAGGTGTCACCAATATCAAACTCGAGGGAAGCACCAATATCAAACTGGAGCGGAACACCAATATTAAACTGGAGGGGGTACCACTATCAAACAGGAGGGGGCACCACAATAAAGAAGGTTTAAAAAAGACCCATTGGACCGGAAGTGCGCCAAACCGATCAAAATATACTGGCAGTATTAGGTTCATTTCGTAGTTCAATGTACCAGTTCAACACTGGTTACGTACGACATGTCGTATGTAACACTGGTTACATACGACATGTCGTATGTAACACTGGTTACATACGACATGTCGTATGTAACACTGGTTACATACGACATGTCTTATGTAACACTGGCTACTTACGATATGTCGTATGTAATATTGGTTTTCTCTCGACTCGAAAATTTTTGTTACATACAACATGTCGTACGTAGCTGTGTTACATACGACTTTCTTGTATGTAACCAGTGTTACGTACGACATGTCGTATGTAACAAAAATTTTCGAGTAGATGGGCGCATTATTCTGTGAATCAGCAATAAGTCGCAGGCGCGCTTCACGAGGTGTGTTCGGACCCCGCCCGATTGGTTGCACACGTGTCTAGTATTTTGGTTTGAATAACTGAGGTCCTCCAGGACGGTCGACATCTCACAGGCCATAATGTCAAACCAATATTCCCTATTCTGAGCTCACCTGAAAGTTGTCTAATTTGTTGTATTGGAATAAACGTCGATGAGAGTCGACAAAGCGACTACTATTGCTGGGAGGCGATGCGGCGAGAGCATGGCCGGATTTTCTGGGCGCTAGAGCACGGCTCTAGCTTGTGCTCTTTTATGAGTGGGGGAAAATTCAGGACGTCTAATCGTGAGACTTTAAATACTAGATGGCTCTCGGGTGGCGTTCAAAGTGCGGAAGCGCTGGTTAGCTTTTGTCGACCGGTCGGCAACTTCTCGAGTTATTGATTTGCAATGAGCCTATTAGTGGTAATTGAATCTTAAGTGTTACAGTAATCAGTCCGCCTGGAAACGACCTTATGGTCCCTAGGGCTTACATATGTCTACGAATACTTACGTCAACATCCATTATACATCGTCACAAACAAAAGCAGATATAAAGCCAAATAAAACACCAGAGCTAAAGAAATAAAACGAAGCAGTAATGTGCCTTTCGACATCCGTTAAACGTAAGTAGTCCCAATCTTAGCATACCGTTCTGTTTTTCCCTTCCTCAACCTTTGTAACTTGAGACGAAAATAACAATAACTTTCATTCGATCCGAGGACTCAGTGTTGCCCATGGGGCACTGGTCCCTCGTCCTAAATTTCAGATCCGTCGGCCTCACAGGCGGCACGAGCGCCGAGCAATCCATTAAGATTACAAATTTCTTAGAACAGAAACACCAACCAACGAACTTCAAAACTATGTCTAAATTTGACCATCTACTCCAATCTTTCAACAATTCTAACCGTGGTCGGGTCAGGACGACTTCTCCAAGTCTAACTCATGTAAAATATGGATCTATTATATCCGAAAGAGTTATTTTATGATCCACCTAAGACCACGGGGAACCAGAATTACCTCGACTGTGTAGTTCACCTAATCGTATGGACGTAACTCGACCCGGATTTCGCCTTAATTTCCAGGGCCTAAGTAGAGTTGTAGCCGTTCTAGGAAGGGATGGGCATCCTGATGATGACAGAAATGTTTGAAGTCTGAGGGAGGTTGCAATCTAGCTACAGTCAATATGCTCATCGCTTAAAGATCCACTGCCTGGCGTCTAGGTTGTACCATAATCGTAGGCCTCATCTTGCCAATCCGCTCAGGCTGAAACTAATCCTGGCACGACCCTGAAGGCCGGCACGACAAACTATAAAACCGTCGAAATCCAAGCGAGGAAAGCAAAATCAAATCCATTGCGAAAACTACAGGTAAAACAGTGATATTGATGAGCGTCGGACTCGGTCAGTAAAAGCGACCGAACTCCGCGCAGTCGAAGTCGAACTGATTCGACTTTTTCGAGCGTTGGTCCCAACCTCGGATTTTTCGCCCATGTTATTTCTTATTCACAGAATTGTGTTACTAACGACATGTCGTATTATTGGTAACATACGACATGTCGTATGTGTCACAGCTACGTACGACATGTCGTAAGTAACAAAAATGTTGGAGTCGATGGACGCATTATTCTGTGAATCAGCAAAAAATTACAGTCGCAGCAGTCTGACGGGGTCTACTGGACTTTTTAAAATATGGCGCCGCATTGGCCTCATTGCATTGCCATGCATATACCTGTAAACAAGGAACTATGCCAACGTTTAGAATGATATTGAATATCTATTGTCAAGAGTTCTTGTAAGTATAGACACTGTTTTGCAAAAGTTATGACGGTAAACGTTTTTGAAAGGGTCCAGTGGACCCCCTTCAGACTTATGAGGGCTAGAGCCATGCTGAACCGTGCTCAGATTTTGTTATACGGTATGGTTATGGCTGTGGCCGTATTAATTTATAAATGCTATTGTCGTTACAATAGCTACCAAATTTTTACCGTTAATGCAATAGAAGCTAGCATTATATTGCAGTTACATATATCAGTAACTGCTGCAGTTGCTAACATACTACGAGAAAAGTATTGTCGCTGCATTTATGTTAGATTCTATTGTCACTACAATGGCATTGAGCAAGCTATTGATGTTGCAACAACAATATAGTTTCTTTGTTAAGTGCACTAAAATCAAACGTTATTGCAACAACAATATTTATGGGCAGCGCTAATGTTGGAACCAAAATAGAAAAGCTTTACACTCTGCAATAGCATAACGAAAAATATCGTCTTTGCAAAAGCTTACGGTGTGCTTTTCGTGCACGCAGATCTCTGTGAACGGCGCATAACCAGTGTTACATACGACATGTCGTATGTAAGCAGTGTTACATTAAACTCTGTGAAACTCTACTCCAGTTTGATATTGGTGCATCCGTCCAGTTTCATATTGGCGCCCCTCCAGCTTGATATTGGTGCCACCCTCCGGTTTAATATTGGTGCCCCCCAGCTTGAAATTGGTGCAGCTCCATATAGATATTAGCGCCCTCCACGAGTTTCATATTGGTGACTCCCTCCAGTTTGACATTGGTGCCCC
>JASANE010020346.1:0-13100 GCA_030248225.1 Trileptium ribeirensis | reverse complement strand
ACGGCATAACTCCCTATATAATCCTCAGGTATCAAGAAATTGAAAAGATAATTTAGTCTAATGATAGATAATGTGAGTAACAGAACTATTAGTTGTTGCAATATTTTTATTTTCTAAAATTTGTTTTTCATTTTTTAAAGTTGCTGAGTTGATTGGAAGTGTATTAATATTCGTTCAAGGTTTCTGTACGGAGTTATTTGGTCAGGCTACTGTTGGAAGAGCACCACACCCTGTATGACCCCCAGGGGTCCACAAATCAAAAAAAAATGAAGTTAGTCTCATTTAGGGTAATTTCCTCCGTGGAGTGTGGACACGGGGCCCGGCTAGCTACTAAGTAATTAAAGTCGCCTTACTTGACTAAATTTTAATTTCGCGCCATAAACGAACATTCCAGCATTAATTTCATCAAAACTGTCACCGCCATGATCGCCAGTTCCAGTCATACCGTGATCACCAAGCACAAACAATATCGTCTCCTTGTCAATGCGATCGACTACTTTACTAAAAATAAAGGGAAAGTACAAAACTTGTCAAAATTAGCTAAAATGCGTTTTACATTGTAACAAAGGCTACCAAAATAAAATGAAAAAAAATTCGTACATAAATCATTGAAGATTTTCAACTTTCATTTAACCTTGTAAATTTGACAAATAACCTAATTTTGCAACGCGAAATAAATTAATATAGTAATACCAACCCTCTTGTATACCGACCATATTGCATTACCGAAAAGGCATTATACCTACGTATTATATAATCTCAGTAACCCGCATAATTTGTAATTTTTACATAGTTATACTAAATATACCTGGCTTCTCCAAATATAGGGGCCAAGTATATCGACCTCCCCAGGGTAAATTTTGGACTCCCCAGTTCATGCTCTCAGGTCTTTTCCTGTGCCGCTAAAAATTACCAAAATTTTGTATGACGAGCTAAAAACATGCTAATTTTTCTCAAATTTGGCTAAAAATCCCCAAATTTCCCCCGAGGGACTAAAATCACCAAAATTTCCATTTTTCAGCATCCACAATTTATTGCAATCATTTACCATTTTAGACTTTTTTGATGTTTTCTGGCGATTACAGTATGGTCCCTCAGTTCAACTAGGATGACCCAAGATGAACAGGCGGAATCGCCCTCAGGTATTTTCGGCTACCCCAGTTAAGAACTGGGGGACACAGCTCGTCACCCAGGTTTAATTTTTGTAGTTTGGAAAAACCAGTATACACACTGTTAAATCAACTCAATGATGTTTTTGTTATTAGACTACGTTGGCTTCTTTGAGACAATAAGTTGTAATTAGAATGGTGAATCACCTTCAACGCGTTACGGTTTAGATTAGGTGGTACAAATAGTTAGTAGATTGGTGTACTGTAATAAAACAACCGTTTGTGAATCATTCATGGGTTAAAAATAATTTTGGATATGAGTCTTTGTGATTTCCGAAAGCCACAAAACTTGATATTCTTTAAATGATATCAAATTACAAATACGTACTTTATTATTACGCAAAAGCACCATGAGGCTTTAAAAATAATCAACTTGATTACCACAACCAAAATAAACATTACAACTGCTATACACGATTTTAGACAACGCATTACAAAGATCGACGCATATTTAAAGGATTTCTGATGACTACAAACAAAGGATTCGTTAGAATCAGTGACTTGGAGGTTTCACGTTCATGAATAATAAAATACCAATATTTAAACAGAAAACTTGTTTGGGTCTCTTGACAAAATTGGTGATTTAAGAGGGTTCAGGTTAAATTATAGGCATATAAGAACTAGATATTTATTATAGTCATACCTAATAACATCATTCATCTGTCGCAGTTTCCGAACCATTGCATTATGTTCTGGACCATACTTGTGTCCACAGTGATCCACGCCAAGAAAATGTGCGATTAGAATATCCCAACTTTTACCGCCCTTCGTGTGTTGTTCAGTATTCTTGTTATTTTCTAACAGCCAATATAGATTCGATATAATTCCATTATCCACCGTGTCCAGATCTAAAAATGGAGCGCGCTAAATAAAAAAATCGTGATTTTTTCTTTTCTGCCATTCATATCTCATCGTTGGGTAGATGTATTTCGTTAAAATTTTTTGTTCGATAGCAAAAACGATGACGATATGCACTTTAATTAAACGCGAACAGCTCTGACTCTACCGTCCGGGTCAAAATGGCAATCTGCCAATTTTGGCCATACGAGTAAAAGTCTTGCAGCACATTTCTCGCGGCAGGCTTCGCATCGAAAAACCGAGAAGCACCTCATCAAGATCTACAACTTTGATGACCATAGCTTTTTTGTGGGACAACTCCCTGGGTCGCTGTGGGCCCTCAACTCTTTGCCAGAAATAGTGATTTTTCAAATTTCGGCATGTTATTACGATCTTACTGCGAGTGCCTATTAGGTTATCAAGCACGCTGAATACAATGGTTTTGCTATTTAGAGTCCAACATTACTATATTATATACCTTTTCTTTAATTGGGTTTCAAGAGTTTTACGGTCGACGAACCCGAATTTCAGAATATAGCGAGGCTTGATTTGTTTGATTATTAATTGCAGGGTATTAAGAGTGGCCTCTGCATTAATTTTTCAGTACGCTAATACGGTGGTTGGGTTATCTAGAGTCCAGCACGAATAATTCATACCTTTCAGATGTTTTCAATGGGTTTAAGGTCAAAAAATTGATTGCCAGAATATAGAATTCAGTACTTGGTTACGTATTCCTTCAAAGGTATGAAGAATGTTCTATATACGTATACAGATTCTTTGGGATACGATCGTTTGGTTATCTAGAGACTAGCGCGAACATTTCGTGCGTTTTCAACTGTTTTCAATGGCTTTGGGGTCGGATAAGTTTTAAGGTTTTCAATGGGTTCAATGTTACAGAGGTTTAGAGTAGTATATACATCAAACATAAGGTGATGTCACAAAACTACCACTTGATGAAACCACGCTCGCCTCGTTTTACCAAGTTCGCTTGCGAGTTACTAGTTTTACACGTGACTGCAGTTTACATCTTTTCAACCCAATACATTTAGCATGACCCAAGAGAAAAATAATTTACCTAACATGGAGGTCGTACGAGACAATCGATTACCGCTGCCGGCCCTTAGCCCCAGCCTAATTGCCTGTTGGCTGATTATGTGATTAATGGCATAAAATAAAATATATTGAATTGTGTAATAAATATACAGTAATATAGAAAGGCCAGTGGCAGGCCTCAGTGAAAGACGAGGATGTCGAATATAGTGGCTTTATAACTGCTGCGAAGTCGGCGGGGGTAGCGCAGTCAGTACGGTATTTGTTCGCGGATCTAAAGGCTGAAGGTCGTGAATTAGACGGCTGTTTTCACACCCTTTCATCCAAACGCATCTTTAGAGTAGATGCACGTGAAAAAATATGTAATTAACAGTGTGTTCAAATACTCCAGCTGCGAAAATGGAGCATAACCGAGAAGACAGGACGGCCTACGTTGCGCAACCAAAACAGCATTTCACTTAAAAACACACGTTCTTAAAGGAAAAATATTGAGATCAACTATTTGAGTCGGTGAGTTCAGAAATTTAGATTTTTGTCGATATCAGCGTGTGTACATCACCATTCTTCCAATATTACCGTTAAAGGAAACTTGAACCAAGCCAATAAGATGGTTCTACGGTTATATATCAACAACTAAAATTTTATTATAAGTCTGAAATTCAATTTTTGCGCTATAGTTCGACCAATTAAGTGTTCATTAAGCAATTGATTCGTTCATATTTGTATAGCTGCACGGTCATATAGAAGCTATGTTCCTAAAAATGTTAATTAAAATGGTTTAGAAATGACCCCGCCACACCAACTGACAGATACACGAAGCAGGATTTTAAATTTCTGCCGTCGTTGTTCACTCTCACATTTATTTGCTGTATATCAAAAAAAATCTCCTGCCATATATTTAGTTCAGGATATCCATACTTGATCAAATCAAGATCTAGGCAAACAAATCCATTAAGTCATTATTTTTTTCACACGAACGTTTCTGTTATATAGTCTATCAGTACAAATAGGCTTATTACATAAATTTTGTCTCTCAATAAAATTCATGACAAAACTCACATAATAAACTTTTGTGCACAAGTCAAACAATGACTTACCGTGAACATCAAACGATGGGAACGCATATGAGATAGTAAATTGAGTTGGAAATAAATGTGTCCACGTATCATCTCCAAGGAAGAATACACGTCGCCCACTCGAAACTGCTTGGTCAATCCAATTGTCTTCAGCTAATGAAGTGCCGGCAAAGTTTGAACCTGATTTTTTGAAATTCAAGTACCAAATTCTTTATGTTCAATAGTCATAAATGGTCGCAAAATCAGTACTAATCAATATTTCCAATAAATATAGTATTCTCCAAACTACTAATTATCTCGCAAGCGAGGATGAAATACACCGGGCGTAGTTTTCTCAATGGTTGTCATTATGTGTAATTACCGGGAACGGGTTTAACGTTTGATCTGTATACGTACCACCATAAAACCTTTGGGCCCTTACAGCCTTATAATGCTGTTCTGATACAAGCTAAGGATCACCGCTGTAGCATTCTGCGTATCCCAAAACATATACTATTAGCTACATAGGTAATTAATTACTCTACAAAATGAGACCAAAAACACCCACATAGCATGAGCGGTTGCGGAGACTACCATTTTCGTGTATCTACGGCCCCATGGAAAACCCGTTTTCACCCAAGCCTGCAGCGCAAATAATGATAATAACTGCACACCATTTACTGCTAAAATGAAAATAAAAACATCTAAACAGCTTAAACTGTTGCGAAGATATTACGACTTACTTATTTGGTCCATTGAAAAAACTCTGTTTGACCCAACCCTGCAGCGTTAATCATGACAATAGCAGTGCTCCATTTGCAGCTCCATAGATGATGATCTGTCTTACAAAATAAGCCGAAAAACGCCCACATATTATAAGTACCATTTTCGTGCATCTTAGGTCTCATGAGACCATCGAAAAACCAGATTTGGCCAAGAACTGGTGCGTAAATAATGACAATAGCAGCACACCATTTGATGAGAACATAAATACTTAAATAGCTCAAGTGGTTGCGGAGATATTGCAATTTTCGGTCCCATGGGCCCACTGAAATACCCTGTTTCATCCAACCATGCAGAGTTAATAAGACAATAGCAGCACCCCATTGCCCCTACAGAGGATAAATTTATTTACGAAATGACCTACATAGCTCGAGCGGTTGCGGAGATATTACCATTTTCGTACATTTTGGGATCAGAGGGCTTATTGAAAACACTTTTTAACCAACCCTGCAGTGTAAATAATGACAATAGCAGCACACTACATGCATATACAGAGAAGATAATTTGAACCACAAAATAAGACCAAAAACACCTACATAACACGAGCCTTTGCAAGATATTATTCGTCATTTTCATGTATTTTGGATCCCATGGGTCTATCAAAACCATTTTGTAACCAATCTCTGCAGCGTGAATAGTGATAATAGCTTGTTCTACAAAGTGAGATCATAATTTTTATATACCTCGAGCGGTTGTGGAAATATTACCATTTTCTTGTATTTTCGGACTTATTGGCCCATTTTAGAACTATTTTGACCCAACCATGTAGCGTAAATAAGACAATAGCAGCACTCCATTTTCACCTACTTAGAGAATAAATTGCTCTACAAAATGGGACCTAAAACACCAATATAGCTCTGACGGTAGCAGAGATATCACCATTTTCGTGTATTTTGGTTCCATGGGCCATTGAAAAAATCCTTTTTAACCCAACCCTGCAGCATAAATAAAGATAATAGCACCACACCATTTGCACCAGAGAGAGTAAATTGCTCAACTAAATGACCTATATAGCTCAAGTGGCTGCGGAGATATTACCATTTTCGTGTATTTTGGGCCCCTGGACCTATTGAAAACCCCTTTGTGATCCAACCCAAATAATAGCAATAGAAGCACCAGCTACATATAGGATGACTTGCTCTACAAACGAGATCAAAAATTCTCGTAAACCTCGAACGATTGCGGAGGTATTACCATTTACGTGTATTTTGGTTCTCCTTGGCTCAATTTAAAGCAAGCTTTGACCCAAATCGTTCACCCTAAAAGAATAGCGTATGACAGCATTATGTACAGTGTTACAGCGGTTACTTGCTATATAAAATGAAACCAAATTTCATTCAAATATCTACACCGGTTGTCGAGTTATAATAAGTAACGTGATTTTTAGGCCCCTTTGGTACCCTACACGAGCCGAGATTTGTTGGTATCGGCCTTCTCGTCTAACTAAAAGGCACAAATAAAGGTTTCAAGCTTAATGAGCTATCGCGCGCACCAATCCGCCCAGCCAAAGTTGAGTTTTGCATGGACCCTAAAAACTCCTAATAACAGCTATTGCCAAATTTCACCACTGTTACAGCCAGAAAGAATTCTTAGCTTCGCTCGTTTCACTCATTCACTCAGAATTCAATAGTTTATTTGAGGGCGCAGGTAGGAGCGCACAACCAAATCAGTGACGACAGACTAAATTCTTTGGGCAAACTGGGTTTATCGTCGGTAGAACTTAAACCCCTAGAAAAAACCCTGAAAATATATGGCACAGATGTGCAGGATTCTAAATAACCACACCATTCAACGTGCATAAAAACCAATAACAACCGCTATGAATACCTGAAAGCAATAACCTAATAACTGGAAGCGGACTATATCCTAGAAATCGGGTTCGCGATAGTGAGAGCTTGATTTGAGCCAAAAACCTATAATATAGACCAACTTTGATGGCGTGGAAGCAATATCCATGAGCAAACAAATAAGGCAACATACATTCTAGAAATAGGTTTCGTCGACCATAAAACCCATCATAACCTAAAATATAGTCAAACTGAATTCAAAAAGACAAAACCATCGCATTAACCATGATTTATAACCTTAAACATACTCGCTTGAAGGAACAAACACGTGTTAACATGTCGAAATTTAAAAAAAACTGTAGTTATGGCAGCGTCGACGAACTATATCTGTGTCCGCAACTGATATCATACAACCATTGTATAATCGTTAAGTTAAACATTGTCAAATATATATAACTTTTCCTGCTACGTTATGTCGCACATGTTCGTAAAATGTTAAAAAATGTGAAAGCTCAATGGTTCTAGCGCCGCATCTAATGTGATCCCACTTGAATTGTTTTAATAATATTAAACAAAGAGTGCGAAAATAACTAATCGTAACCCAATTCTTCATCGAACCTGCATCAATAAATGTTGGCAAAGTTCCAGTTGTCAAGCTTTGCAACCGCTGAAGTGTAGTCGTAGGTGGATCTGCCACGAAACGAAAAACGTTTGCTTGCGAGGGATAGTTCTGCAAAATCATTATTCAAATATTAAAAAATAAACTTTAATACGGTTCAATAAATTTAGCTAAGAATTACATAAGTTGATAAGTTGTGAATAAAACTGTTATAACTGTATGTTATTCAAAAAGATCAATATAAAGGTGTGGTTTATCATTCAGGTAAACTATTACAAACAGCATTTTAAATATAACAAATCACCACAGGACCGCCTTAGAGTTGCTTCTGAATTTGCACACAGGTTACAATTATTCTATGATGATTTCTTTCAAAGTTTTTATTTCAGGAGTTTGTATAGTTACGTAGTTAAATTTAACAATTAAGTAACAAACTGAAAATAACTTTTTAAAATAATTTTCTGGTTGCACTCATATTAAAGCCAAACAAAGCTACTGGAAAATTCGTTGTTACCCGTTCAGATTTCATCTTTTGGAAAACGTATTTAATCTAAGAAATCGCTTAATATTTAACCTATTCAAATGCCAGGGAGGCTTTTATGTCCGGAGTTGAACTAATTTTTGCTGGTAAATTACCGTTGGGTTTACCCTTCGGTAATAAAAGACAATAATTTAGCCGGTTTCAACCTATGATTGCTCAGTTCTAGGATGAACATTCCCGTGTACTATGTTATATTGTAGGCAAGGCTAGGTATCACATATGATTCATACATAGATTGTGACAGGTTCTATATTAAATAGGTTACAACATCAAATGTACAAAATCAGAAATAAAAATTTCGATTTTTTAATAAAAATTATCAAAATAGATCACATAGCAAGTGCTTACAATGTTTACGTTATATGCTATGTAATTCTATAAATTATGTTGCAACTCTAATAATTCAGCAACCGTTCAAAGTATTTGGCTAAAATTTTTTTATTGTGTGCGTCTAAAGCTACACACTTGTTCGTGAGCAGGGTCAAGCAATGCAATATTTCAGGTAATATAAGACCTTTTTATATTATCGTTTGTACCTAGGTTATAAGTGAACATGTGTAACTCAAATTTTCACATCGTATGTGCCCTTAGGTGGCTTGCCATTGAATGCAATATCGCTGAGATATACACTAATACGCGGAGACAATGATAAATTAAGATTTTAGTGCCAAATCGAAGCAAATTTCCTTAGCTCTTTTCGATGATAGGTTTCAAGGACTGTCTAATAGCAGTAAATGTAACGTTTAATTAATATACTATTCAAATCAAACTGACGAACGAGCAACACGAACGTTACGTTACCTTCGTTCACGGATTAAGGAGCTACGTCTATTTATATGAAATTCTATGTTTTATTCTAAGCAATAACCATGATTTCACCTGATTTTTGATACCGTTCGACTCAGATAGTCAATGCGGTTCCAATGATATGTAAAATTGTAGCTATACTGAGAAAAGTTTTTTCCAAAAAATTTCGGGTTGGCAGAGAAATAGCAAAAAATGTCATATGATAATAATGCAGATTTTTAAACGCGTCGACTAACTGAGTTATATAGTACCAAAATTGTTGCTGTTTCTTCAAAATTATCATTTCTGGGCTGAAGTCATATTACATAAAGACACCACCTTGTTATTACAGAATATAACTTTTTAAAAACTGATCCGATTTAGCTCATATGTTCACAGATATAGTCAATGCGTTTGGTATATACACGGCGCAAAATGCCATCATCAGTTACTTTCATTCTCGCTATTCTAAAATTATTATAGTAATGTATCCAAGTGAAATTCAATTAACGCTACATACCCAATGTTACAATCTAGGTAAAAGAAGACATTAATTCTGATAAATTGCATGTTGCAACCCTGTAAATCCTGAACTCAAAGATGAACATTCTTGCTTACTAGGATACGGTGTAGGCAAGGATAGGCGTCACCTAAGGATCATACATAAATTGTGGTAGGTACTATATTGAATAAGGCTGTTAAGATCATAAACTGTTCAAAAGCAAAAATGAAATTTTCGATCTTTCAATATAAATTAATAAAAAGATCACATAGTTAGTGGTTATAAAATTTACGCTGCAATTTATGCGATTCGTGGAATTATGTAGCAATGCCAATAATTCTACAACAGATGGAGATATTTCGCAAAAATTTTTTCTGTGGAGGGAATTTAAAGTTGACCGTCTCCAACTACATTATATATCTCCACCTATTCGCGAACAGCTCAATGTACAAAACTAAAGTCAGCCTTTTTGGTGTTATCGCTTGCAGCTAGGTTGTAAGTAAACCGATTTACAATTTTAATTTCACAATACAGGTGGTCTTCGCTGGCTTAGATGCGAAGTAATATCGCTGTGACAAACGTTCGTATAAGGTAGAAAACGCGGGTAGATTAAAACTTTAGTGCCAAATCTAAACAAATTTTGTTGGAGTTTTTTTCCGTTGGCACAGAGTCAAAGCTTATCGTAGTAAATTCATATATACTTTTATATGCCATTCGGTCAGCATTAAGGAACTTAATCGAATGCCAGGGTTAAGGAGTTATGTCTATTTTAATGAAAACCTATGGTTTTGCCTAAGCCTTAGCTTAAGCCGTTAACCCATGAATCCAACAGAATTTCACACCATTCGACCCCGTTTCTGAATGCGATTCAAACGGTATTTAACAATTACCCGAAAATTTTCCACACAAAGGATAACCATAATAATCGACAAAAAATTGTCAAAAATATGGTTCTAATAGAGATTTTTAACCGTCTCGAGTGTCTATAATATTACTACTCGTGCAGCAAAATTAACGATGTTTCTTTCATACCGGCCATTTTAGGACCGGATGCGTATAACTTCAAGGAGCCATTATTGTTATAAAAAAACAAGCTCTAAAACACTGACCCATCTGGCCAATATGTTTCCATTGTATAATCATTACGTTTTCTACGTGATTCAGAGTTACATCAATAATACTGGGTTGTACGGATGAAAGTGGCACAAGCAAACTATTTTAGCTATCTAGGAACTCAGTTGTATCTCTAAATGCTCAGTTCTTTTAGGAATCTCACAAAACGAACAAATAGCAACGAACGTGCCGACATTACGTGATGAACACTGTTAACACAACAGTTCACTGTGTGATTTGTCCCCAGTTGTGGACAGCGAGCGTTAAAATGTTAAAGTAAATAATCTTAGTAAAATTAAATTAGTCCTACCTACACAACAATCTGAGCACAGCATCTAGTTTACGAACATTTTGTCTTCCAAATACAAATGCAGCTTCGATAGAGTGTTAGTTACCTCAATCAAACGTTTCACAACATGCAACTGATTACGATATGGCCACTCGAGGTTTCTCGTGTTAGTACTTGGTCCTGTATTTTCTCGTGGAGCACTTTGGTTCACTGCATAATCCCACTTCAGAAAATCATAGCGTAGCGCATCGACTATGATTATTACGGCGCGTTGAAACGTTGCTGAATGATGGCGCTGACAACTCAGTTGACATTGGCTGAAATCTGGAATCCAAACAAAACTGATGGTTTAAATATTTTGGTTAATATCACACCTACGTTGTAGCTTGATGAAATGGAACAAAGATAACTAATGTAAAGGAGCGATAAGTTTTAATTTGCAATTTACAAATGACTTCTTAGCCTTACTGGATTTCATTAAACGGACTAGGAAAGCTCACAAGCACGCCATACAGATGAACATTGCCAAACAAATATCGAAACTATTTTAGCTATACACCTGAACGGCTTTCTGAATTTTGTAAAAACCAGAATATTTCAACACGAAATTACGGGCGTGACGGTAATTTTTAGCGCATTTAAAAACCACAAAACCCTTTTTCTCTCATTCTCATCTGATCACAATTTTGCTTGATGACAACAAATTTGGGTATATCCTTGAATTATTCCCTGTACTATTAACAGTAGAACCAATTTATCCCACTATCACACGTGTTTGTGCTGTTTCTTAAAATGTGTAGGGCAAACGCCGTATAATGACGTCGGTGAGGAAGCAAAATGCATTTCGCGTGAGTTAACTAATGGAGTTTGCCTTGCTACGGCCCTAATTTTTATCAACACCAATATTGTCTACATGTGCACGTGCACTGCTAACAGCAGATACTTCCAAAACAGAAGAAAAATTATTAGACCTAAACATTTCGACCAACATTTTCAAGTTCTGATGCGTGTCAGCATCGAATCTTCAATGTACGAAACACCACGGAAAATTCGATTCCACAGGGAATACTTCATAAAATACTAGTCTCTAAACCGAGGGTATGGGGAGCTACCCTTCAATAATATGAAGCTCCCGTATGATGTCGGCGGTTTCCCCAGATAAATGTTGTTAGCATACCCCAGGTCTTCCCCTCCCAACACGCCCAATTATTTTGAGGTGACGGGTGACATAGTCATCCAAACGACACAGTTAAAACAAAACTTAGTACTACTACTGTTATTTCGATTATTTATCACATTTCTGAGCAAAATGAAGCTTGGCTTGCCGAAATACGTATTTTCAGTAACTATATATACATCAAAAACTACCGGCATACAGTCGCGGACACAAATAAGTGCACAAAAAACGAACACAAGAACGTTCATTTGCAAATGAACATTACAGCGTTGGTGTGAGTTTACGTTCTTTAATAAACGAACGCAAAAACTTTCGTGTCCGAACCTGACAACACCTAGACAGCAGGGAGTAACCGGAATTCCGGTTCCGGCGAAAATCGTGTTCCGGTTGCGGTTCCGGCAATGGGCAAAAACCATACCGGAACCGGAATTCCGGTTTAAAAATTTTGTTTGAAATTTTCCACGTTTTTTGCTTCATCCTGTAATCCAAACGTATGTAATATATATTATACAATGATCAAGCTCCAATACAACCAAGCAAAAGAAAAGATTAACTAACCAATTTGCCGTGTAAAACGTAAGTAGGGCACATAATTTGAGCAGGAATTTTTCATAATAACCTGCAGGAGTTTGTTAAATCAAAGCCAGGTCGATGCTTGTAGCAGCTATTTTACACATCTTGAAGTCTGTGGGATACGTTTGAATTAAACCGATCCAATTCGGTAACAGAGTATGGCTTACGCAGAAGTACTTAGAGTATGCTTGGCTAACATAAATTGCGTCAAGCACCCGCCAGTGCGCTTGTAAACTTGGTAAATCAGTCTAAATTGAAGTAAACTAACGTTATCTGCAACGCAGCTAGAAACTGCTTTCTTGGCAATGAACTGTATTTATTGAAACTGTGCGAGCAGCATCACAGTGTGTCTCATTTATAGCATTCTGATTAGAAAGTTATCATCATTATGATCTAACTGACGGGTACTGTTTGTCCAACGCTAGCCTAAACAGTGTCTCTGACCACTGATCAGAAAATTACCTTCTATCTATTATTTTCTCTTAGAATCATATAAACCAATAATTTTATGTTTCCTACAGAAGAACATGCAACAAACGTATGTGTAGTAAAGGGAGGCGACTGGAGACAGAGCGAAAGTGTGTATTCTACGCTCCAAGCTTTGTAAGCACATTCGTTTTGACGCAGTATACGCAATGGTGTATAGTGGAAGACATTTTTTTGAATGTCCAAAAACCGACATATTTGATCGTTAAAAAACATTATTAGCTTCCTCAGTCTCTTTAAAGTTTCAGAAAGGCAATAAATAATACCATCGCAATACATTAAGTTTAATGTAAAAGTTATTTTTAATGCATTTTAAATCCACTATACCTTCAT
>JASANE010020345.1:0-36793 GCA_030248225.1 Trileptium ribeirensis | reverse complement strand
GCGGGACAGGGGGTTCCCGATGGATTTTCGGGGGGCTGGGGCGAAATTCGGTCCCAGGACGAAGAACGGGGCCGAATGATACCAAACACGAGGGGGTAGACGCAGTGGCGGGTCGGGACCCAATTTTGCGTTCCGACATATATGAATATACAGGGTTTCAGCGGTCTCTCTCGCGCTAACGGTTGGACAGAGCGCCGCCCGCCGGGCATCGTTGAACTCGCCTTGGAACGGCGATTCAAACGAGTGGTGATTTCCTTGCCTTAAAGGCGGCGGTTAGAGGGGCACTAAAATCACGACAGATAGAGAGAGTGTCAATGGTGGTGGGGCGCTTTCGTCGGCCGTCCTGGATTAACGGGGCAAGCGACGGAGGCCCACCGGGCATGTTTGGAGAGGTCTCGACGAGGTGAATACAATGAGGGGCGATTTGCCTACATTCGAATTAGGAATAAATTTTCAGTTGATTCGTACCCACTAGCAGTCGGTATGCCAAATTGGGGTCACTTTGACAGGTTATAACGGGCTAACGAGAAGTCGGACAAAGACCCGCCGGATATCGTTGTACTCGCCAGGAGCAGGCGAGTAGAATGAGCTTATTTATGGTCAAGGGTCAAATACGGAGTTGGTACAAACTGACGAATTTTTGTGTTGAATTTTCGTGGTGCATTAGAAAGCAGAGAAGTACGCTATATAGCAGCGGGATGACTAGTAAGATCGAGACCCGCGTGGCCTCGTCAGATGCCTAAATGGGTAGACTACTTGGAAACACGCGTACTTTCAATCACTGCTCCGATGGTTACCAGAAAGACCAGTTGTTAGTATGGTGGTCAAGCAATTTTGGGCGTCAAAGGATGCTATAAAAGAAATGTTTTGCTACGGTGGGGCGGAAAAATAGACGTACCGTGACACAAAAATCAGGCAGCGTACACACATCTATATATATACATAACTATATATCCATATATGCCTATATTAGGTCCACTCGGAACCATGGTCACCAGCCAAACGTAGCGTAAGTATTGGCCGTTAATTGAAGGTTCACCTGTTTGTCCCTAGTCTTTGTCTCAGGAAATCCTCCAGCGATATCTTGGGCTCGTTCGAGAGCCCTAAAAATTCTCTACAGAAAAGTACTCGGGGCATTTTTGGTAAATCTGAACCGTTGGACGGTTACGCGCCGATAAACAGGCCCGAGGTCGTTATTTCCGAATAATCGGAAACTACCGTAACCCATTGATTTTATCCCACTTTCGCGACCATTAGACTATAGTTTGTTCGAACCAGGTAAAACTGATAGTCCTGATTTTGATTACTTTTCGACCCCTTGAATCGTCAGAGGCCTCCTATTCCCGGACGGTCTAAATTTTGAAGTTTCAACAAGGGCGGTGGGAATACGCAGTCGAGTTCCGTTCGGGTGTTCTGTCCCGATTAGTTAAGCACTCTCCTACATTCCATGTCCTTCCGAGCTTAACCAAATTATCGAAGCCAGTTTCCTCTAGGCTCACTTGCACCTTGTCCAAATATGCAATCATAAAGCATATCATACAACGGCGAGTTATATCAATGACAGAAAACATAATAACGATAAAAGGCAAGTGCAATACAGCAATAAACAACGCAATTATCGGCAACCATGGCACCCAGTTGCCCACGAAAATCTCGTTCCTGTAAACCTTGTCTAGTTCAAATTGAGGCACGTTTAAGCAATTTTGACGCCGAAATCGTGCGAGAGACGCGTAACGGGCCGGAACGGGCCTGTTACACGTACACAAAGGCAAAGTTTGCATTTATTTTACGGTTTAGTAACACTGTTCATTGACAACGCAGAGGTGCTATAATTAGCTAGCACCATATATGTTATTTATTAATTTTTTATAGTATACAAAATATACAGTCGGAAGAAGGTTTTGCATGTATGACGTTGTTTCTTTCACGTATTAGCTGAAAGTAGGGCGTAAAATCTAGAAAGGGGTGAAAGAAAGCATTATAAGACATGTATATAGAACGTCATTTTGATCAAATGCTATGTCTCCGTTTTCTCTAGATCCGCATCAAGTGCTTGCGCTTCATATACACCAAATAACGCGCTGATTGTTCTCGATTCTAATTGTTCTTGACTAAACGCTGATAGTTCTGAATTTTGGATGTGGCGTGATAGTTTGATCTCTGAACTCAAACTAATTTACCTAAAGTTAAAAATATTTTCGATGCTAACCCACTTCTTGTTTAAGATATCTTCAACACAATGTTCGCCTCATTTATCAGGTTCGTTTCGAAAAATTCTATATCTACGATAATTTACTCATAATCTTCAATTGATGTTTTGAAACACCTGAGGCATAGATGGACCTGGCTCGTAGGCTTATAGGATAGATGGTCTCGGTAGAAGGGGCTTGTGGTTGCGACAGGGTTGACCAAAAATTTTTCCCCGACTTCCCAAGTTTTCCTTACAGTTCCTCCATCTTCAATGCCTTTCCATTATAAATTTTGTAATTTTGCATATAATTGCTAAAGAGTTTCGCACATATTAAACGCGTGCTACTAGAGAGATGGTGCGGGGTCTCAGGGGGAAAATATGGCTTAGATGGTCCGACCGTTAGAACGTAACACTGTTCCCCCGAGCCCGCCTGCTCACTAATGCTTGCAAAATCGAATCGTATTTGTTTGTAACTTTCCTATGTTGTGTAACAATTCCAGTGTAACGATTTAATATTGGGTCCAAGCACTCATAAACCAAAACAGCACATCGCTCTCCAGAATGGCCAGGATATGACTACTTCGCTCAATTGAAACTTGCTTACAGCCGTGACTTTGAGTGAAACGTGGATGCGGAAACCCGCGACAAAATTCAATATCGGCATTAGATTATGTTTTATGAATCTATTAGCCCATTTGAAACTGAGAACTATGTATTGAGCTTCAATACACTGTGAAAATATATGTAGCTAACACTCTAGTATATGCATCGCATATTTTCCATATACTAGACCCCGTTCTGAAAAAATTTCAAAATAGCTGTTTGCTGCAACAAAATCAAATATAATGATATATAATTGCATTGTATTAACAAACGTTTTCATTTACGTTGTTATTTTTCGAATTTAAAATTTTGCTGTGAACACGATTTGTATCAGTAAGCAATCCAAAAATCGTGAGGTGGCAATGCGAAAAATTAGGGCATTTGTTCTAACATGTCGAAATAATTTTATCACATTTGTTCTGCGCATGTTAATAGCACAGGCACTACAGCATCGATGTGGAGTCTTCAGTGAACCACCTACCTAATTTGTAAAAGAACAAATACTGCACTTCCCAGTCGCATTACATAAATTATTTTTACAAGAGATTATTACTTTTTGAAATTATCCATTGCTGCAAGCAACACGTCATCACCACTAAGTCAAAATATATACTATCGCTTGATAAACTTTATTCTGCACAGAGCTACACGTTTGTAATAACGTACATTGCGGCGCGATTCACTGTTTAAGTTTATCAACACTTAAGATATACTATTTTCTGCAAATTGGCTTCATTGACCCTAAATTCATTGAAAACCACGCAGTCGTGAAATGTGGCTTTAAATAAATTATTGTATTCAGCATATCGAAAAACCTCTCTATAATCTATTTTGATGCCACGAACCAAAACACTTAAGGCATACAATTTTCTCGAAATTAGGCTGATTGACCCTACACCCAATAAAAATGTACAAAAAAGCATAAGATATTCGTGCTGGGCACCAGATAACAGAACCGTCGTATTCAGCATAGATGAAAACCTATAAAGGCAGATTTGATGACTCTTATGCATTACGTAACCAAATAACAGAAGACAAAGTATATTCTGAAAATCTGGTTCATTTACCCATACCTATTGAAGAACCATGAGCAGGCATGAAATATGCAAATAGGTCTTTAAATAACCAAATTTTGTATTCAGCATAACGAGTAACCTCTCGAATAACTTTTGATGCCATGAATAAAAACATTTTTAAGACATACTATTTTCTTGAAATTGGGTTCATTGACCCTAAAAACAATGAAAATGTCTGAAAATGCGTAAAATACTCGTGTAAGACTCTAGAACGCCAAATCATTGATTTCAACCTCAAGAAAAACCTATATAGACTATTTTTGGTGCCCTGCACTCAATATATAATCAGATTAATGAAAATACGCTATACGCTATATTTTGAAAATCGAAATCGGGGACCGTAAAGCCCTTGAAAACCCATAAAAAGACCACCGTATCCAGCGTGCTTGATAACCTAATAGCATTCATTGTAAAGGTAAAGCAAGCAATAACATGGCGAAATCTAAACAATCGCTGTTTCTCGCAAAGGGACGATGGGCTACATTCGTTCCCACAGTGGTCCAGTGGGTGGTCCCAAAGCAGCATTGTTGTAGATCTCGATGAGCGGATTCTTACTTCTATTTTTCGATGCGAAGCCTGTGTAGAAATACATGGGCTGCAAATATTGGTACCGCATGACCAGATTTGGTAAAAAACATTTTAAAAACTTGTTTTTATGCATCTTGATCTCAAAGATGGGGTCAGAACTGTGCGCGTTCAACTAAAAGGACTTATCTTCGTAACTTTTGCTATCGAATAAAAATATTTATCGAAATTCATGCATCCCAGGATCAGTTATGAATGACAGAACGAGACAAAAATGCAGGAAGCACTTGGCCCGGGGGAATAAGGACGCCCCCGGGACCGTCTACCCCGAAGTCGACGGACACCATGTTATAGACCCACTGCTTTTTATTTTGTGCAGTAATATTAGCAATTTCGTAATGTAGCCTGCACGACATAAAACAGTCTCGGCGAGGCATCTATATAGTTTTTAGTAAGAAATTTGAATGTGAAAATGGGCGTTTTCTTTCCGTGGCAACGCGTTACATATGTGATTAAAAACCAACTATTTTTATGATTAGTGTTTAAAAAGTATACGAATTTGACGTTTTGCATATTTTATATGCACCATCTTTTATCTGTCAGTGCAAAATAAATTGGCGAGCGGACAATTACTGCGTAAAGTTTGTTGTATAACTACTAATTTTTTAGTTATGCCTTTCATCCCGAATTATATTTCAAATAAATAAAAAATGTTTATTCATATATAAATGGTGTAACACTGATATATCCAATAAGAATAAAATTTGTTGAATTCTGTCCCCCCTAGAAAATCGGGAGCACTTGCCAAAAGGCATGTCCGGGCGGTCTTGGGACCTGAAGCACTTCGCCTGACAACCAAAATATACAACAGAGCAGACCGATGAAATCAGCAAAATCCATGGTTTTGTGGGCTAAATCACAAGTTACAATCAGTAATGTTATAAATATCTTGCCACTTGTACGTTACACACTGAGGTCGAAGCGGTTTGACGATTTGCAACTAACACTATACAACCGGCGAGTGTTATCTGACACACCCTACCATTACCTATAAATACCCATTACAAATACTTCACATGCAAGTATTTACTATCTAGTGTATACAGTTTACTTTTGTAGTGAATGCTATGGGACGCATTAACTGAGCATGAGAAAGAATTCTTACTGGATATTTTCGAAACTGGGTGCTGCTTTCCTAGTCCTCAAATGTCTGTGTAAATTCTCAAATACGGAAGATTATTTTACACAACAATTAACAACCAGCATGCAAATAGAGGAAATGTAATAGTAGCCTTAGGCCGTTGCCCTGGACCTTGGTATTTGCAAATTTACGTTTAGTGTTAAATGGCTAATTTTTTTAGAAATAATAGTCTTTCACATCGAGACACAAATGTACAATCTTAACGCAAGCTGTTTCGAGGTTTCGTTTTGCTATATCGTAAAATTGTATCCCTTGCCTCACAAGCCGAGCAACAGAGATTGGTGTAGTAAAAATTTGAAAGCTCGAAAAGCCGTCTGGGAGATTGTCCATTTGGTGCCCGGAAGCAACTTCAGTTGTAATATTTTCAAGTACAGTGATAAGCAACAAATTGATTGGTTTTTTGTTGAAACACAATCCAACATTGCATTTGGAGTAAACAGTTCGGCTCTGTCCGTCGCAATTTTCAAACGAACAAACGATCCGCCGTTCAGAGTGCACAGGCCAGTGTCCAATTCCATCGAATCAGATAGAATAAATTGGCTTCGAAATTGGTGCGTTTCTACGAGTCGAAGGCCCCGGCTCGTTAGCAGGATCATCTCCTGATTTAGGACGACCACGGCGCCGCTCCACATTCTTTCCCGCCTTGCAAAGATGGGCAGCAAGGTGAATCATAAACTTAATCAATGTCTTTCGATCGCGCTTATTAATTTCGTTGGCTTTGCAGTCCCGCATGTACAATCTCCAAGCGTTGTTCAATGCTGCGCCCAAAACCCAGTAAACAATTCGAATATACCATCTTCGGCTTCGGTGGCCCAGACGATATAACGCCATCATCATGTCAGTCAAATCAACACCTCCCATGTTGGTGTTATAAGCTTTTACCGCAGCAGGGGCCGAAATTTCGCATTTACCCCCACTGACCCACCTTGAAACAACGTCAACGGGTTCAACCCCGACGAACGTAGAAACTAGTTGAACCAAACGATTATCAAACCAACGAACAACTGTGATGCCGGTATTTGCACTTGTCGCCCAATCGTACGAACCCCTACCCCGTTTTTTCAGTTCACTTTCCGCAGCTAAAAAATTAGATGCGCCACACAGCCTATTTTGTCTGATTGTTCCAAGGTAAAAAATTCCCTTCTCGCGTAGGGCTTTGATAAGAGCCATCGAAGTAAAATAATTGTCCGCAAAAACTTGGTACGTCTTTTCGGAGGGTAAGGTGTCACACAACTTCAATACAACATCAGCAGCCAACCCTAGGCTCGTTGGATCCTTGATCGTATTTTTACCAACGTACAAACTAAAGTCATGAATAAAGCAAGATACGCCACACCTCGCAAACATTTTGAACCCCCTTTTCTTAGGCTTGCCAGGAAGATATTGTTTGGCAGCATGGCGACCTTTAAAAGGTATTATCTGCTCGTCAATGCTTTGCTGAGTCTCAGGGGTGTGCTCACTGTTCAAACAAAGCTGTTGGAAAGCTTCCATCAGTGGCCTGACTTTTGACAGCCGATCGTTTTTATCAGCGCGCAAATTGTCAGCACAGTGAAGATACCGTTTGTACAATTCAAACCTATTGCGCGACATAACACCTGCAACAAACGGTACCCTGGTGGCATCTTCCCATGCCATTCTATAATATGGTAGACGCAAAGCAGCAAAATATATCAGAATTCCGAAATATTGCTGCATTTCAGCAACTGTAGCATTCAACGCTACGCCATCCTTCTGAACTGCGTAATTATTACTTTGAACCACTAAATTTTCAAAGATTTCGGACGAAAAAAACATATTGAAATACTGGTGAATCTGCCTAAGAGGCTCAATGTCAATAAGTTCGCCGTGAGCGACGTGCCCAGTGTTTCGAGGAATACTGAGTTTGTTTCGCCAACGATATTCTGGTGCCGAACCTTTAACTTTTTTAGGAGGCGATGCCAGCTCCGCTTGATGATTATCTAAATCTTGTTCATCTCCAGAAGCATCCGAATCACTGTCATCAGATTCTAAACCATCGTCATTTAGCACATAGTCAGGATCTAAATCAGTCATTCTCTGGATCCAAACCAAATTTGTTGATATTGTATAGATCTTCTTCCTCGCCTTCTGAACAATTATCTGCATCGGATACGTCGCCCGACGGTGGTACTAATGCTATTTGAGCAAATTTTTTGCTATTTTTATTACTACGAATTTCAAAGCTAGCATCTAACGGCATTTTGAATAAATGAAATATCTTAAATAAAGTATTGTAAATCATTAGACACGTATGAATATCGGAATGCAAAAAGGATCGTTAGAAACGCTTGCCACGTGAATGAGGCACTCTAGATCACCGCACTAAGTTGACATCCCACCCATTGCTTTTGCGAGGGTCATGGGGATAGCAGTAACCCAGCTTATAAACATAATAGAGAAGCGCTTCAGTAAGTGGGATCCCAATTACCTTTGGACCTTGGAAGTAACGATAAATAGCGAAAAATTGCAAGGAAAATAATACTACAACCATGTATACATACAACCATGCATCGAAATCTGTGCATACGTTAATGTTTTACGCTGGTTTAAAATATTTCGAGCACTAAAACGCAGCGGTACTTGGAAACACTGCAATGTGAGCAACCAGAGACTTCTACACACTGGCCAAAACATCAATGAATTCCCGGAAATGCCTTTTGGCAAACACTAATATCGCACATGGCAATGCTGTAGTTTGCTGGAATTTGTGGAAATGTGTGTATATATGACATGTACATTATTTTTTTATCTTTTACCTCAAATTAGGCTAGATTTGTTACACATTCTAGTTTTACCGAGACATCCCGGAAATGCCAATTGGCATGCAACAATTAAAGGATCAGTGTGTGCTTTCCATCGGCAATGCAACAATATTTATACTTTCACATTAAAGCTCCAACGTTTTTCTATCAAATATATTTTTTGTAGTGGACTGATCCTTTAAAGTACGTCATAATATCAGCAAAAAGTAGTTAAGTCAAACCTTGAAAATCACCACACAAAATTAAAACTGTAAAACCCACATGTTTTGTTTTGCCACTCGTTAGCTATGTAAATATATTATGCTTAATGTTGCCAATTGGCATGAACGCGCGTTTGGGTGGTGAAGATTGAAATTTCACAATAATGAACAATTTAACCCTGGATGCCGATCGGCATTTCCGGGCATGAAAGGGTTAATATTTAAAGGCGTGAAAGCGAGCTTTACGGCTCGCGTATTTGCATAATACTTTTATTGTCTAATATATTCTAAAAAACAAAAATAGACCGGTTGTTACTTTGATGAATACTCAATCGCAGTGCCGCCTGAAAAGACCTTAAACAAATTAGCATTTTTGCGCAGCCTTAAAATAAAACTGGTTTTCCTGATAGATCATGAACTACTGATTCAACAATGTGGCTGTTATATGTGGTATATAAATTTGGCGCCAATTTAAAATATAAAATGTAGCAAGTATAAATAGAAACACAATTTAACGTCATTACGTCTACATGGAAGAATGTTACATAAATCAAGGTTAAGATTTGCAAACATATTTGGTAACCGCGAATCAAAGCAATTTTAACATAAGAGTATGGCTAAGCTATAACCCTATTGTCAGAGTAATACTAGGCCTAATAATATTTTGGGTTGTTTGTTGCTGATATGAGATTGCTGGAACGGAGAGTGCCAAGTTTGCCTGAAAGTATTTTAAAAATCTAAAATTTCTAGTTTGTTCGTTACTGTCGCTCGGTGGGTGTATGAGTTTTAATTGCTACTATTAGGGACCAATGTCGCTAGTTTTCGCAGTAGTACTGCTAACTCTGGGACGTTCAAAGTGCTCAGGAATTTCACTTTTCGTGCAACAATTAAAACTACTGCCATTTTAAGTTGCCGACTGTGGGACGCTGTCGATACTTAGATCAAATTTTTTTGCATTATAATGTACAACCCAAAGCGTTAATAGTGCGACACTCTAAGACAGTTTTCATGTGTTCACGCTTGACTGCGCAGCTTAACTCACAGTGTCCGCCGTGACACTTTAACTTTAATTTGCTCCTAGCCAATATAAATTGCTTCTGTTTAAAATTAACTGGCGCTAATGTATTCGATTGTCACCAGGGCTTTTCCGAGCTTAAAAGGGACTGAACCTCAGGAAATTTGTAATATGAAAGCTGTGTTATCTTTAGATAAAGTAATCCTCATCCATCTAGACTAAAGCCCGTATAGCATAAGTGTCGAATGTCCATCGTTTCAGGGACGCAGACGGTAGGTGGGGGCGGCAATTCGTTGGAAGCATGTTATCGAGGGGGATGCTCTTAGGGACGATAGGGGTGAAGACTCCTTCTAAAGTTTTGCCAATTTTACCCCATTTCTTACCGCTTTGCCCTAAATTTTGGCGGTTTTGCCCCAATTTTTGCTAACATTTTCTGCGCGCTTATAATGTAAGACAGAAATAAATATGGCTTGAAAGGTGGTCCGACCTTCAGGGGTAACCATATGCATCGTTCACAGAGAAATGTGTGCACTCACTCGACATCGTCAGCATATGCACACGTGCGTATGGAAACATTACATTCGATAGTATGTAACAACCTTCGTGAGTTGTTACGCAAAGCGGGTTGTGCGCAACAACTTTGGTACGTTGTTACGCTTAAGCGGTTGTATGTAACAACATTGCTAATGTTGTTACGTGCATTTGCAGTTTTATAACAACAATGAAATAATGTTGCGAGTCTTAACAATATATGCACCAGGACCGAGCTCTCAGAGGACGATATCCGCTGCCAGGCACAACTTTAACATAAGTTCAGAATATCGTATGAATGTTGTTAAGCGCTGTTGAAATTACTTTTTCCCCAGAAGATTCGAACACCAAAAACAATTCTTCCTACGCATATGCCTATGGAAGCGCCATGACCAACGCTATTACGGTAGCAAAGCTGGTAACCTAATACCCTCTAAATAGCATTAGCGAACTGTTTAGCCCATGCCAGATTTATTATAATCGCTTCGGCTAATATAAACCAAAAACTGTTTCCAAAGCAACCTCGGTCAAAAACATCCCCAAGAGTTCTCTTTCTTTAGAAGAACGCCGCGAGCAGATTTTCCTGGGAAAAGACAAATATCCTTAAGGCTACTAAAATCTTGCAGTAATCAGCTATAGCTATATTTCTCGCAACCGAAGGTGTATGCTGTATCGTTTCGACCTCCGCTTAAAGTAACAAAAATTACGCATGAGGTAACACATTATTCTGTACTTCCATTAATACGACCCAGTGGACGATCAGCAGAGAAAAAATTCAAGGTTCCACTTTGAACATAGGCTCGCGTCTGCGGCCTCACCAGTCAACAACCACAGATCCTTTCGGTTACCATGTTTCCCATTGATCCATGGAAAGTTCAAATTCACAGTTCGACTACACTTTTAACACATTCGATTATTCGATTAATGAAATGTATAAATTTATTTCGAATCAGGCATATATAAAACACAGAACAATTCATTTATCATACTATAAGGATTGCTTGTGCTTATAAAGAACACAATTTATATTGCTTTGAGGAATTTAACAGCACTGAGCAAACAGCGGAGTGTTAGTCAATTAAAGTGGAAATGTGTTATAAAATTTTGTTTGCGCGGAACTAGTTTACCATATTTATGTCAAATTTATCATTTTCAAGTGCACCACATACGAAATTTGTTGATATCATGTGATCGATAAAATTTTCTCTAATTTTATAATTACAAATTATCATATAGTTGAGCAAAAAATGTTATTTGGAGTAAGGTGCAATTTAAAACAGGATGTTTAAATGTCTTATGCAACTAATTAACAATGAAAAATAAATAACATATAATGCATAATTTCGGTTCGCAACGAATTCCAGAGTTTAAGCTATTTTTAACAACATGGTTAAGTGTCGGCAACATGGACACTACACAGTCTTTAAGTTCCCCATAGCGCTACAAAATCCAAAATTTTTGTTTTTGAAAAAATTGATGGGCACCAATATCAGACTGGGGGGGGGGGCGCCAATATCAAATTAGAGGGAGCACCAATATCAAACTGGAGTGGGGCACCAGTATCAAACATACAGGCGCTTAGCAGCTGTTCGCAACGCTACTTCACGCAACGCCCTTCAGCTTAACCTGGGCCGGAACCTCATGAATGTTATTGGTCATTCTTTAAGGCAGAGAAACATTGTGCAAACAAGCTCGTTCCAGTAGAAACACTGCAACAACCACCGCTGAGAACAACGCCGCTTCGACCGAAGGCACCAGCTCCCAATGACTACAAAACTATTTACTTGACAGTCGTGACCCCAAGGCGACGAATGTGGTAAAGCGTAATCTCAATGTCTGTATGTTGTACTCTCACGGCATTGTAAATAAATTAACTGACTTCTGGCGCTTTATTTCTGATCACAACCCTGATGTTGTTTGTTTGTGTGAAACTTGGCTATCGGCGGATGTCCTTGACTCTGCAGTATGCCGTAGAATCTGCAGTATGCAGTATGTCTATTGACACAGCACGTCTTTTTTCCCACTCGCCTCAATAACGTGTTAGAGCTTGTCTTATCCAGTTGCCCCGAACGAATACTGTTAACTCAGGCAGCCCCTGGCTTTTCCACCAGCGACCATGACACCATCGTTCATTCTGTCCTCCAGTGTAATTACAAATACAATCAATTTCGTCCATGGCGTGACTTCGCCAGAGCCGATGTCGCCGGTCTCCGAAACTTTTTCGACGCAGTCGACTAGGACGCCGAATTAGACACTGATATTTCAAGCGCATGGCGCTTCTTTTTGGCCAAATATAACCGGGCCGTCAGTCTTTACGTCCCATAGTGAGGAACCTCTACTCGTGACAAGCGTACCTCTGCGGCGCCTTGGGAGCGCAACACTATCGTCTCGAGTGCAAAAACCGTACGCGGCCGCCTCTGGGCCAAATGGCGGGAAACTGGCCTAGGATGCTATCACGCCGAATACACGCGCGCTTCCCAAGATGTCAAACGTGCCTCAGCAAGGAGACTTCACGAGAAATCGTTGGCACGCCGGCTGTCGGAAAGGAGTTTTACAAGTATAGCAAGCTGTTTCTGAAGCCAATAAACCGGCTGAGCTGCCTTCTGGGTCCCGATGGTCAACTGATCAATGACAAACAGTGCATTGCGTCGACTATCAATGACGTTATAACTAAATTCTTCACCGATGAGCCCAAGTCCTACCCCCTCAACAGGCTGGAACCCCACTGACATCCGTTCTGTAGCCTTCTCTTGCCAAACCATATACAAGAAACTACTCAAGATCGCTCCATTCAAGACGACCGGCCCCGACGGAATTCACGGCACGATACTGAAATCATGTGCGCTACAACTGAGCAGACCCCTCTTTCTGTTATTCCGTAAATCTTTAGAAACTGGCAACATCCCATCTTCGTGGTTGGAGTCAAATGTTACTCCAATTCCGAAAAAAGTGGGCTCTACTCCTAAATGTGACGACTTACAACCCATATCCCTGACATCTCTTGTTTCCAAATGCCTCGAATCGATTATATGGGATGCGGTACTCCCTTTCTTGCTTCGTACTGGACAAATATCGGTGCAGCAACATGGCGCCCTACCCAGTAGATCTACTACCACAAACCTTCTTTACTGTCTAAATGAGTGGACCCAATACTTCGCCGACCCTGCTCTTCCGGAGTTAGACGTTGTCCACCTCGACTTCAAGAAAGCATTTGACTCTGTCTCAATTCGCCGACTTCTCAACAAGATGGACTACAGCGGTATTAGGGGTAAACTGCTTAACTGGTTCCACTCATTTCTTTTCAATCGTCGCCAAAAGCTGTTCTAAGCGGGTGTGTGACTGAGTACCGCACAGTAACCAGCGGCATCCCACAGAGAACCCTCTCCGAACCGTATTGATTCCTGATATTTATAAACGACATTGTTGATCGTGTGTCAGATGGCACCAAAGTCCCTCTTTTCGTCGATGGCCTTAAATCTTTTCGCCCCATCAGGGATCACCAAGATCACCTTATTTTGCAACATGACTTATTGGAATTTGAAAAGTGATGCAGCGAGATGTCGATAACCCTTAAACAGCAGAAGTGCCACGTCCTGTAGATACGCCCGAAAAATCAGAACCCATACTATCTTCTGAGCGGCATAATCAACGAATCGGCGGAAGTGATTGATCTCGGCGTCATCGTCTCCTCAGACCTCAGAGTCAATACCCACGTCAGCCACATCATCGCTCGAGCCAATCGTATCATTGGGATGATTAAACGATGTACAGTCTCCCGAACCACTGATGTCATCGCACCCTTCTACAAAGCCCTCGTCCGCCCGTTGCTTGAATATGCGTCGTCGGTATGGTCGCCACAATACAGCGGCCTAAAGGAGGATCTCGAGAATACACAACGGCGGTGCTTGCGGCTAGCATATGGCATCGATTGGGATAGTATGTCGTCTCTGGAACAGCGGCGTACAACTGCAGACCTCGTCAACTGCTACAAAATTATCAACAACTACTCCGTACTTGATCCAGATGAGTTCTTCTGTAGACCGACGCGTCAATTACGTGGTCATGGGCATAAACTTTTCGGCCCAAGTCAAGCTGAGGGGCGTAACGTTATATCGTTGAAAAAGGAACAGCTTAGTGCGGGGGGTTCGGGGGGCGGCAGCCCCCCGACTTAGGCTCAGTTATAATCTAGGGGCCATATAAAGGTCGAAGCTTAGGCTAAGGCTTAGGCTTAGGCTTAGTATATGTAGAACGACATACCAGCCTATGACGTCACGCCCCTCAGCTTGACTTGGGCCAACTTTTCCATCCCCGTTGACGGACCGACAGAAGATCACACTTCTTTGCCGTTCGAACAGTCCCAATTTGTCGATCGATTGTCAACTTCGACGGTCGCGGCACCAACATTAGACAGTTTCAAAAGTGAATGGAGAAGGGACCGCCAAACGAGTTCGCTGTAGGTCCATGTTGATTTCAAAAGTAAAATTCAAAGGTACTATAATAAAGTATTACTCCGATTATTAATTATTTAGCTAGATAGCTGGAACTTAAAACTATCTGTAATCTCTAATATGTATGTATTATTGTTGGACATCCACCGGCCTACCAAGGGTTATCCCGTGCTAAAATCGCTCCAAAACCCCTAAAAATCCTAAAACCCCGGGCTGGTCACCAATTTCTCTATTATATTCGTCCGTCCTTTTTTCGTCCTTGGGCTTTTCTTTTCGTTTCCTTGTTTTGCTCTTTTGTTTTCGTTCAAATGCTAATTTCCATAATTAGCATTCGTTTGTTTCGTTAGCTAACACAATGTTAGCTTATTTTTTGTTTTGTTTATTAGTTAGTCAGTTGGTTCCACTTTAGTTGGTGAATAGTAAGTGTAGGGTGGATGCACTTCTGGATTAGCAGTGCATATAGGTAGAAAGCGTTACGTTCATTGAAGGATTTGGTATTTTTATGGTGATTCCTACGAATAATTTCGGTTTTGTTTATTTTATTTTTAGTGTCTCAGTGATCACCTGGCTAACTGTATCGTTATTTTAAACGACTGGTATCTAGTTTATCGGCTACGGCTGTTTAATCGTGTTTAGCGTTCACCATCGATTTCTGTTTCCGATTTTTATACTTGCCGATTTCACAGCGAAATTGTTAGAATTTTGGAAACCTATGCGGAATAATAGGTTGATCGCGTATGGGCTGGCCTTGCGTAGGAATTTACCTAGAGTAAACCAAAGCTGCACATTAGGTAATTTACTATATAACTAATCTCACCAGATACGCTCCTTCTCCGTTAAAGCAATATCTGGTAAGTGAGCAAGAGAATGGCAACATCGGAGAAAGAGCATACGCCGATCTTTTGGCTTGCGGAAATAGAGTGATTGATTGGATTGATTGAAACGCATGTGTATATTGATTGATTGAATCCATTTTTTTGAGAGATTTGGAATGACCTATAAACGTGGAAAACCGAAAACAGGGGCACTGACAAATCGTCGGCAGCCATCCCGAATCATGAAGCAGTTTCTGCTTCTTAAAGCTATTGATTGATTGTGCAGTAACGACATCGCGCGGAAGACTATTCCAATGAGACACGGTTCGATAGGCGAACATATATCTTGAGCAATCAAGCCGTGGAGTAATCTTTGCACGTAGCTTAATGGGGTTTTGGCACCGAGTTCGAGTGTCAGTGACGACTTCAAAAAAACGAGATAACGGAAGTTCGACAAGATTATGAGCCATTTTATAAATCGCGATCATGTCGGCGCGTAGTCGACGATTTTCCAGTTTTTGCAATCGTAGATGTGACAATCAGCATGTAATCATACAATAGTAATATTATTATTCCCTTATAAAAAACCTGAGTTAAGCACGAGCGTTAAATAAAAGCCATAACGACCCTCCTTATAAAGTTCCAATGCGAATAACCGTAGAGTGAGAAATACCTCGTGGCATTAATTGGGAAGGAATTACGTGAGCATACCCAGGGTGACTTTGGGACGTGGGTGACCAAAGTAATTAATTGGGAACTAGAGAATGGTTGCCACTACTAACTAGTTATAGCGGGCTCGTCAGCCGTCCGGAGACGAGAACATTAATATAACTGGCACGTAGCTTATGTAATTCTAAGATCTTAGGATAAGGTAATTAAATAAACGTGCGGAATCAGCCGTTCGGAGGCCTACGTACAAACCCACAATGGCAAAGTAATAGAGTAATAATATCCAACGCACGCCGTTGGGATACGTTGGCTTTAAGGAAAGTATTAGTGTAAATCTAAGGACGAGGTTAATGTAATTTGATAAACGTGCGGGGTCAGCCGTCCGGAGGCCTACGTACAAACCTAACAAGAGGACAAATCGTAATATGGTTCTAACTTAAATCATTAAATAGACGCACATTTAACTAGAATAATAGTGTGCTCAAACACGTGAGTTAGAAAAATCAGGGAGCAAGGCTTGGTCAGTAAGGGTTTAAAGTATAATCGAAAAGAGAGTGACGAAAGTATCAGAGAAAGATCGAGATATATTAGTGGTTTGAATAACAGTGCTTGTGACGGCTAAGATCAATACGATACTTAAAACCAATATTTCGTATTTGTGTTGCTAACATTGTAACATTGAGTATTGGTTTATTATCTTGATTGCATTCAGAGCAAATCGAATTAGGCACGCCGCAACGCTAGTCGAACCGAGTCATCGTTATAGAATAGGCACGCGCCAAGAAAGTATCCCACCACGATCTTCGCCGGCATACTACAGGCCTCTCTAAAGCCACATTTTCTGGTGAGGAATCCCGTCCCATTTTAATATCCGAAATGTAACAATTAATTATTTATTTATTATATTTATTATTGTAAGAGATTCCCAGCTGTTTAATTTAGCGGCTTTATAACTGCTATGAAGTCGTGCCGAGAGCTCATCGGTAATGCACCTGGTTCCGATCCAACGGCAGGAGGTCGTAGGTACGAATTCCACGTAGCCGGACTTTTCAGTCGGCTGCTTATATCATTCTGTTGCCGCCTTTCATTAGGATCAAATGAAAAGTTCTTCCCCTAACACTTAACTAACAAGTTACAGACCTTGTTAATTTTAACAAAAAATCTCGTTACCCACAAAAAGTTTATCACTGACTTTAGGCTTTGAATTACTGTTTATTATTTACTTGTATTTATGCAAGTAACTTAGTTACAGCGAATCATCGTCAAGAGATTCTGCATATCTGAGCATGTGTGATTACCCATTTGGCCATTTTGTCTTTATCTTGTGTTGTGTATGCCTATTATAGTAACACAGTTGGATCTTTTACAATCGTAGCAGTGTGTACAAATTGAGTTGATTTTGTTACAAAGCGCTCAAGTTGTTTATAACTTTGGACTTGACTTAACATTGTCAGTTTTTTGGATATGTCGCCCTCATGAGTCCTCATCAAACTCAACCCTAAAACCTTAAATTTTTAAATTGTTATTTTACTTGAACGAACGCAGAAACAATATTTATATTCATTTTTTGTTAGAATTTAGGCAGTATTTTGAGGCAGCGGCAGTGTTAGAGGAGGAACGCGCTACTTTGGGCAAAACGTCGCTGCTTCCAAAAGAGGTAGAATTTTAATTTTCATGTTTTCAAAAAGTTCGCTCAAAGACTTCAAATGGTTGCCTAGTGTAGCTTAAAGACTCAGTAGTTTTATAATATTTGTCCCATGCAAATTTCTACGTTTTGTGTAATAATGGTCAAAAATTTCCCTCTAAAAATTCCATTTTATAAACGAAACAAGAATTTGGCTGGCAAATGAGCCACATGCGACGTACCATAGCTTGAAACCTAATAAGCTTACGTACCATTACGTGCCGTTTTTCCGTCAATGTTACAATTTGAAGAGGCATAATATACGAGATGTAATGTTCCTTTGGCGCAACGATTGACCATGATGGAAGGAAGTAACGCCTCACGTCGTAGCGAGGTTCGATTGAGATTGTAAAATAAACAATTAATAGATTAACAACGTAATACATCAGCGTCATGTAGTTGGCGTTTGAACGATGAGAGTGAAGGAGCGTTAACTACATCAAAAGGTAGAGCGTTTCATAAACGGACTACACTTTTAGTCTAACCAGGATTACGGAATTCGTTGGGCAAGGCATTATGGCAATTTGTAGGCGTAAATCGATGTACGTCCCCGACTTTCGGGGGACAGAAGGCATTGGACTGAAAAACACAACTTACGAGACAGCGACACTAGTGTCAAAGTTGTGGCAGCGCTCCTGAGACGTGTAGGCGACGCTTAAATGAATTTACAGACGATATAGTCACCACATCTCGCGGCAGCACATTCCAAGTTCTAACAACACGAAGAGGAAAGCTATAAAGACCTGTGTTAACTGCAGCTCTCGGTTTGTTGAGTTTGAGCGGATGACCCCGCAGGCAATTTTCTTCTACATAAGAAAACACTCTGTGACAGTCGTAGTCGACTAGGCTATGGACAATTTGGAACGTTAGAATAAGGTCAGCCCTGAGCCGACGTGTTTCTAGCGATTGCAGGGACAAGAATCGTAGTCGTTCGTGATAATCAAGGTTTGAAATACCTCGAACCAGACGTGTTGCCCGGCACTGTACTCCTTCAAGTAGTTTAGTATCTCGTTGTAGATATGGTGAACAAGCAGGAGATGCATATTCTAACTTGGGCTTAATAAGAGCTCGGCAGAGAAGCAGAAATGGTGTTTTGTCAAGTAAACCGAAGGGGTGTTCGAGTAGAGAAATGATAGGATACGCATCGGCAGCAATTTTGCGATAATGGTCAGATTATTTCAGCGACGACGAAAATATTTACCGCAAGTATCTTTCACAATCGCTGGCTGGGATAATTTCGTTTCCAAGTGTATACTGATATCTTGGGTTGGAACGGCCAAAGTGAATTACAGCACATTTTGGGACAGAAAAAGTCATCAGCGAGTTAGTTGACCAGTGATAACTAGTTTGTAAGTCAAGCTGTAAAGCTGCGTAATCGATATCAGAGTATTTACGATTTATGCGTCCGAGCAAACACGTGTCGTCGGGAAATGTCCACATCTGGCTATTGATCTTGTCAGGAAGATCATTTATGTAGAACAAGAATAGCACAGGGCCCAGATCGGAGCCCTGTGGGACACCGCTTGTTACGTGACAAGGCGCTGATGATGTTCCTGATAAGATGATAGCTTGACGACGATTGCTTAAAAAAATTGAATCCATTGTTTGAGATGACCGCATGTACCATGACAGTTGAGTTTGGTTAAAAATCTTTTATGCGGGACCAGGTCCAAGGCCTTTCTCAAATCCAACAGTATACCATCGCCGCAATCTTTTGAGTTGATATAATCTGTGACGCATTCCATGAAGTAAACCAGCTGGAGCGTGGTGGAACGTCGATCGCGGAACCCAAATTGTGTTTCGCTAAACAATTTATGTGTTGACGCAAAGCTCATTATGTCATTCTTTACTACGGATTCCATAGCCTTGGAGCAATATGCTGTCAGGCTAACAGGGCAGTAGTTACCGGCATCAAGTCTGGAGCCTTTCTTGAATATTCGAGTAACGTTAGCAAACAACCAATCAACCGGAAGCCTTGCCGTGTGAAATGACTTATGAAACAGAGCTGCTAATGGTATTGCCAACGCAATGCGACATTTATATAGTAGAACATTTGGAATACCGTCAGGACCTGGAGATGACTGACATTTAAGCTTCGATAATGCCATAGATACCGTAAAGGGAGAAAAGTCAATATGATCCAGTTTGCCGTCGATACGTTGCTGAAACTGTGGGATAATGGCAGCATCTTCTGTTTGGAAAACTGATGACAAAAAATTGTTAAAGGTATTGGCGACATAAACAGGATCAGATTGAACGGATCCGTCAACCGTGCGTAATTGGATGGCAGCAGGTGCGGTTTTCCTTCAAAAATTTACGTGACCCCAAAATAGTTTCGGTCGGCTATTTATTTGCGACGCCAGTGATAACATATATTTACTACGAGAGCGGCGTTCTTCCATATCTGCTATAAGAGCTTTTTGGCGGTAATCTTGCCAAGCCGGTTCAGTTTGCCGACGCTTGAATAGCTGAAAGGAGTTATGATGTCGAGATAAAGCACGGCGACATCGGTAATCGGCCCATACTGGTTTTCTATTAGAGTTGGGTCGCGATATTGGAACGAACTGTTGAATTGCGTGATATACAAATATCAGGGAGTAACCGGAATTCCGGTTTCGGTTCCGGCGAAAATCATGTTCCGGTTGCGGTTCCGGCAAAGGGCAAAAACCATACCGGAACCGGAATTCCGGTTTAAAAAGTTTGTTTGAAATTTTCCACGTTTTTTGCTTTATCTGTGATCCAAACATGTAATATATATTATACAATGATCAAGCTCCAATACAACCAAGCAAAAGAAAAGATTAACTAAGCAATTTGACGTTTGAAACGTAAGTAGGGCACATAATTTCAGTTGGAATTTTTCATAATAACCTGCAGGAGTTTGTTAACAAATCAAAGCCACGTCGATGCTTGTAGCATCTATTTTACACATCCAGAAGTCTGTGGGGTACGTTTCAATTAAACCGGACCAACTCGGTAACAGAGTATGGCTTACGCACAAGTACTTAGGGTATGCTTTGCTAACATAAATTGCTTCAAGAACCCGCCAATGCGCATGTAAACTTGGTAAATCAGTCTAAATTGAAGTAAACTAACGTTATCTGCAACGCAGCTAGAAATTGCTTTCTTGGCAAAGAACTGTATTTATTGAAACTGTACGAGCAGCATCACAATGTGTCTCATTTATAGCATTCTGATTAGAAAGTTGCCATCATTATCATCTAATTTACGGGCACTGTTTGTCCAAAACTTACGGGCACTAGCCTAAACGGTGTCCCTGACCACTCATCAGAAAGTTACCGTCTATCTATTATTTTCTCTTAGAATCATATAAACCAATAATTTCACGTTTCCTACAGAAGAACATGTAACAAGCGTATGTGTAGTAAAGGAAGGCGACTGGAGACAGAGCGAAAGTGTGTATTCTACGCCCCAAGCTTTGTAAGCATATTCGATTTGACGCAGTATACGCATTGGTGTATAGTGGAAGGCATTTTTTGCTCTGGTTGTCCAAAAATCGACATGTTTGTTCGATAAATAAACATTATTAGCTTCCTCAGCCTCTTTAAAGTTTCAGAAAGGCAATAATACCACCGCAATATATTAAGTTTAATGCAAAAGTTATTTTCAATGCATTTTAAATCCACTATACCTTGATTTCTTCTTTCATCTGTTTTACTATATATATAAATTTCGAAGGCCAAGTTCCGGATCCGGTTTAAATGGACGGTTCCGGTTCCGGCAAATTTCGGTTCCGGTTATTCCCTGATAAATATGATTGGAAATGTGTGTCCACATTTCATCGACCGTCATATTATCAACAACAGCAATGTTAGCAGTGAGATAGTCCGCGATACTTGGTCAATCCACCCGAGACCAACAAAGTCTATTGGGTTTAGTTTCAAACAAAGGTGCACAGGACAGGGTGAAGGATATAGAGAAGTGATCACTGCGTCCGATACCCGATCCGATCAATACCCGACTGACTATTTCGCTTGTACAAAAGACTAAATCAAGGGTGCTGAACTTACGCGTTGGCTCGAAAACAAATTGGGTTACGTCTAACTCAAAAGTCATCACAACAGGTAGGACAGCTTGGTACAAACCAATTTTTCTGCGGGAAGTTAAAATCGCCAAACATCAAGAGCTCGTCAAAATGTTCGGCGCACAAGGACAGAACATAATCGTATAAAGCCGAGTTGACTTCCGGAGCGTTATTCATCGATCGATATACACAGCAGACAAGTATACGAATTGTTGTCGTCTTGATTATGCAAGTGGCAACGTCAGGGTGACTGGGACAATTTAGAAATGGAGAAGGTTTCAATCACTCATGTGCAAATATAGCGCTGCCGCCGGCATGACCATCCCGGTCTCCGCGAAATGTGGTGAAGCCACTGATATACAGTTCACTATCTACTATTTCCTTAGTTGCCCACGTCTCAGTAGCACATACAACCTCCCCACAAGAGTCAGCCGTCAAATAAAGTTTTAAATTGTCCATTTTACGAATAAGCGATTGAGTATTAAACAAAAGACATGACATATGACAGTGAGTTTGCTGCTCACTATTACATAAACTAAAACTAATATCATTGGTATTATTTACAGAAACGTTATTATTCATATTATTTACAGAGTAAGGTACAGGACAAATAAGAGAAGAATTTGAAACGGAACAAATAGAACTACTGTTAGCAATATCGCTATTTACAACACAAGGGGTTGTATTAACAGTTATTGGTCGGATCCCACAGCCGGCGACCCACTGTTTGTCGTAGGCGCCGGCAAGTTGCCGTTTTCCTTAAGATTTGAAACGCGATAGCGATGCTTGTTAATAAAGGCATTGTCAGAGTAGCCTATCGGTAGAGTAATCTTATAGATCCTCTGACCTTTAATGCGGAGGTCACTTTCACCTGACAACCGGCGCTGCAGATATTGCTGATACATGGATCGCTCTTTCGCCTGTTCAGCAGTAGTGCGATCCGGTTTAAGACTAATACTTTTGAACCGCTGATCGTCACAGGAGGCAAGAGTTTTTCCTTGCTGAGAATAAAAGAAACGGAAGATGCAAAAGCAAAAGATACTTTAGCGCCTTCGGTCGTTGCACTCCGGCGGCATTTGTGTTAGCTTTACCAACACGGCTAATATAGGTTATATTGTGCTGCTCTGGATCCACCCCAATAGCCACTAACAAATTCTTAAACAAATCTTTATCTGGAGCTGCTACATTTTGGCTGTTCATCATTGCTGCAAATAAAAAACAAGTAGGTTAAATTTGCGACGCTCATTGTCTTTGAATTCACTCACCGCCTTGTCGACTGCTAAACTTGCGTCTCCGTTTACTATATCTGCAGCCTGCATTGAGGGCCCACCAGCCACTGCATTAACCCCACCTCCATCAATTTTAGCCCGGATATCCTTTACAGTGCGGGTCAAAGAATCTACAGCCGCCTCCAGTTTTTCGCACCGTTGACCGTTAGCATTGATTCCATGGAGCAATTGTCGACTACTGGATTACAGCTAATACAGAACCAAAATACTTTACCCGGATTCTTCACAATCTCCTTTACCACGGTCGGATTGATGGTCACACAACGCGCATGAATTGTGGAGTTGCATTTGGCGCATGGTAGCCAAGTGTCATTGTTGTCGATGCGGATAGTTCCTCTAGCACAACAATCGGGCACATGACAAGGAAAGGATTCATTGCTACCGGACTGAGAAGAACGAGTTGATCGATTTGCAGCAGCCATCATTTACATTGGCGATTATACGAACAATTAAAACCAGTTAGTCCAATTTTGTACTTGGTAATTAAACACCTGAATGAAAGAAGAAATAAAATAAACACGATGAGAGAAGAAATGTTTTCGCACACCCAAGTGAGTAATGTCTACAGTCTCGAGCTTAAAGTTGTGACCACGGGTACCAGCATATCCAGCGGCGAAGAATTTTGTAGAATCTAAACCAACACCTGCATGAGTCATTTTGTATACCAATATAAGGTCGCTACGTATTCGTCTAGTCTCCAGCTTCTGGATGCCGAGGTAGGATAGATGATCGTCGTAAGGAAGATGCCGGATAGCATGAAGAAGCTTGGTAGCGAGACGTCGGACTTTTTCAATCATTTGTATATCCCGAACATAGTGCGGACACCAAACGTTTACGGCGTACTCGACGTGTGGCCGTACCAGGGCTCGATATAATTGGAACCAAATATATTTAGTAATAGTACCAAAATTGCCAAGTAGTACGACGCAGAAGGAAAATAACCTTTCTGGCCTTGTCTGCCACTACCGCACAGTGTTCAGAAAACTTCATGTCGCATGTAACTATGATCCCTAGATCCTTCTCACGAGTAGTCACGGTCAAGCAATTGTTCATGAGGGCATATGCTGCACATGTATAATCACGGCGGCAGTGCATGACGAAACAATTTAATTCATTTACTCCCCATTCAAAATAGAAGGAAGACAAATCATCAAGGTCAAGTTGAAATGAGACGTGGCAGATGTTGGGATAGTATTGTAGAACACGCCTTGCTAGACGAAGATCATCAGCAAACTTGAAGACGGAGCATGGCAGGTAGTCGTCAACATCATTTATAAAGACCAAGAAAAGAACTGGTACAAGGACAGATCCCTGGGGTACACCACTTGCAACGGAAGACCACCCTGAACATGAACCATTTACTGATACCATCTGTCTACGCTGTGTGAAGTAGCTAATGAACCAACAAAGAAAGCTACCACTCACACTGTAAATTTCAAGTTTGTGAATTAAGGCCTGAAGATTAACAGTACAAAGGCTTTTTGAAGGTCTACATATACAACGTCCAACCATTCATTTTGATCAAGGCACGTTGTAGCAAAATTGAAATAAACAATCAGCTGAGTTGTGGTAGACCGATTAGCTCGAAAGCCATGTTGAGTATCTTATATAAGATTATTAAATGACAAATGATTTACTAAGTAATCTCTGACGATAGTTTCCAACACTTTACTCACGGATGAAGTTATACTAATCGGTCGATAGCTACTACATTTAATACGATCACCTTTACCTTTATACGCTGGAACCACCTTTGAGTCCCGCCATCGGGCAGCAAACGAGCCTGTTCGAATAGATAAATTGAACAGCCTAGCGAATGGAACAGATATAACATCTTTATTGTTAACTAGAAAGAGGTTAGGAATTTTATCTATCCCAGGTGCTGCAAACTGTTTTAACTTGGACAAAACTATCTTAACCGAATCTGCAGAAATTTACATTTCAGATAATCTTAAGTCTGTTCTAAATATATACTGGTTTTGGTGCCACAAAATGAAGATCATTGAATACGGACACATAGTACCTGTTAAACAATTCACAATCCAAATTAGACGAAGTTGAAACTGTGCCAGCGTATAGTTACATGGGCCCCACTCGTGAGTGTATTCTACTTCTGGTCAATGCGTAGTTGAATAAGGATTTTCTGTCTACATCAATATTGGCAGCAAGTTTATTTTCAAACCGACGTATTGATTCTTCTGCATGGTAATCAGCTACAATTTTTTTCGATTCAGTCTTGCCATGCTGCAAGTGAATTGCAGCGTTTCCATCTGCGGAACGCATTATGTTTTGCATCATTGCTTTTCAGCATGGCCCATCATCCCATACAAGTTTCCGACGCTGTTAGAGAGATTTAAGCGGCACAAAACGATCAATAGATTGTTTAAATTTAGTAGCGATAGTGGCCCAAACCTCAGAGACGTCGTTAGCAGCGTCAATAATTAAGTCCCAATCAATGGAACCGAAACGGTGACGAATTTGACACCACGGGGCACGAGTGCAATCCCTAAAGGCTTGGATTCACATTGGTTGTTTAACCGAAACAATGCTTTATCCCAAAGAAAGAATGAGACGCACAAATGGTCAGACGATTTCAATGGGGCCATTGTTTGTACGGCATTTACAGCAATTTAGTTATCGGCGAAAATTAGGTCTAATATATTATTATCTCTAGTACAACTAGTCACAAACTGGGTCAGGCCAGCAGAAACAACAGAGTCCATAAAATTATCTTCTGAAAAGGCCAGTTTGAATTATGCCAGTCGATCCTCGGGTAGTTAAATTCACCACAAACGCATGACAGCCAATATTTTGTACAGTCACCAACAGAATTAATAAGCTCATATAGTTTTTGATCGTTTTCTGGAGACGACGACGGCAATCGGTAGATACATGCAAGGAAGATAACTAGATTAGCTGAACATAAAATTTCGATACCAACTCCATCTTCAAAAGCTATTGTAGAGAATAGCGGCGAACTTCGTGCTGGAATCGATGAATGGTCGAGGACCAATTCCCCCACCACGTTTACTTACTCTGTCACACCGAAAGATGCTATAATTTTCCAATTGAACTTAACTGTCATCGTTTATTTCCGACGCCCATGTTTCTGTTATTGATATAATGTCAAATTTAAAATACATTACAATTAAGTCAAGATCACGCATTTTATTTATTATAAACCTGACATTTATTAGAACACACTTATAACCACAGCTATAATCAAAAGTGTTAGCACCATCAAAATTACATTTACATATGATATTACAACATTTGTAACAAGCCGGATTATTAATTATTGATTCAATAGAATTAGCATTTACTCCGATGATATTTGGGTGGCCGCAATTAGTGACCCGTCCCCCGATGGAACAACACCCGATTGTTTCCGCTTCGCTTGTGCCGCATGGAGAGCACCAGTTTCCCGTTTTGTACGGTCAGGATTGACGTAACGCCGGCTAAACTCTCAATTAAATCCTTAAAGCTTTTGCCGACGAGATAGCAACATTTCGTTCGATATCATTATTAAATACAACTTTTAGTAACCGGGGTGACTTATCTTCTGATTTTGGTTTTCCAAGACGATACATTATTACGACGTTACTCACACTACAATTAATTGTAATTTCGTCAAACAGACGTTTTACTTTATCGGAGTAAAAGCTTTGGAATGTTGGATGAGCCAGGTTTTTATTATGCAACCGGCGACCTGTAGTTCGGTTGATAAATGCTACCGCGCATTTCTGGTATACCTGTGCAAACTGTTTTAGTGATTATTCTCCATCAGGATTAATGAATCATTGATAAGTGCATTTATTTCAAACTGCAGCTATGTATTAATTGATTTTGAAATTGTTTCGGGGGAACGACATGTACGGTTTTCGGGGAGAGACAGACCTTTGCACATTTTTATGGATCGAAGCTAGAAAGTCTAGCTTAGTGTAAAATATATGTCCTTGCCTGAGCATATCGTACGTAAAGCATTTGATGTTGTGTACTCACAGTAAGACACAAAATAAATATTTGTGTTTTTCGGGTGGTGGGGAGGAAACTCCTGGCATAGATAAAAACTTTTGTACCAGCTGCCGCTATGCACACCGGTGCACATAAGCTGCAGGTTATTTTGCTCCACACATATAAGGAGAAGTCTTGTGAAAAATTTTCCAAGTCAAGCAAGAAAGGGGTGTTCGCACCCCTGAACCCCCCTGAATCCGCCTCTGCCCTAGAACACTGAAATTTCTGCCTTTTGTGTGTCACCATACAGCTTTTTCTAAATAAAAGCGACATTGAACTGCATTGACACTATTGTGCACCTTGTCCCATATCTCTCCCGATAAATTTTGTTTTTACAATAGTTATGTAACCCTTCCGAATACAGTGGCAAGTTTGTTAGTGAAAATGACTGTGTTGCCTGGTCTTTGCTTACATACTGAATTCACCAGACAGCAATTTTTCACAGGCACTGTAATAGAAAAAAATTGTTCAATTTTTCGTGGGGGGACGTTTTGCTCAAAATGCGCGTTTCGAAATTTTGGGATGGGGGTAAGCATTTGATTTTTCATATCTGGCTTGCCCAAAGTGCGATATAGTTCTTATAAAAACAAAATTGATTTATGCACTAGTGACTTTATGAGCACTATTTACAGTACCTAGCTGCCTTCCGATACCCTTAAAATTGGGCTAATCGTGTTTCTGGAGGCCCAAAAATTCAATTTCTCGTATCTGGCCCGACCAAAGTGCAATTGAATTGTAGACTCTGTTTGTTTTGTGAAAATCTGCCTGTAGCGAATTGTTTTGAAGTCATCTTTTATCGAATATATAAAACCTACTGTAACAATATGGGTTGTTATTGAAAGTTGGGAAGCGTCTACTCCGCCACTTCGTCGTCGATGTTGCGTTATGCACGTACCAATGTTCGGCGCCTTTCAATTGGAGGCTTGTATCTAAGTGCAATTCCTGATAGCGTCGTCATTTTCAGCACTATAGCCACATTCAAACATCGTCTCAGACGCACCCGCCAAAGTGTTAGTGCGACATAGGGTGCTAAGTTTATAAGGTAATTCTCCAGCTGCGTATTTCGCTCAGGAAAAGTGACAAAACAAGCTAGAAAAATACCCTAAACTGGAATTGGAGAAAGGATCCTCTGTAAATTGCAACCTTGTTCAGTTTTTATAAATTTGTTACAAACTAAAAAATGTTTTTTTCAGTTATAACATCGCCCTTTATTTTTTCACTCACTAAAATATCGAAAACAAGCACAAACACTGAACCATTACGGTTTAGTGTTCAAAGTATTTACTCAATCCTTTTATTATTTCACTCTCTGAAATATCGAAAACAGGCAAATCGTAAAAGTTTTTACAGCAAAGCGGAATTTCCATTCAGTCGCTAATATAAAAACAAGTGTCTGTTTCACGCCTTATTATGTGAGTGGTACTTTGGTTTAGTATGGTTAGTATCTACGAACTATATATAAATGAAATTTTGTTTATAAATGCAGATAATACAATTAAAAAGGGGTTCGCCACCCCCCAAATCCAAAAGTTGATAGCCAAACACCGAAAACAATATGCTTTGTTGATCATCTCGCCTTGTGTGTTTAATGGCAGTGGTTCAAAATATAGTTTGGTTTGCAGGAATATTATGAAATGGAATACTTATTATATTACTACCGCAACAAAAATACCATGACCCACTTTAGTTTAACATGTAGCTCAGGAGGCAGAAAACTTGATATTAGTACGTTAAGGCAAACATCTAAAGTTAATTGTGAGCTCAGGCTTGATCTTAGGTTTAGACTGAGCGTGTCCAGTTTTTCTAAGTAAAATTTTTGGTTTACGGGTGATATTTTGGGTAGATCTGTGTTTATCCTGTGGAATTTTAATTCTACACATACAACTATCAGAATCTTGAATCTTCACTTTGATCAAAATACCATTTGTATTTTTGTTCATATTTAAATAAAATTTCATTTATATACAGTTAGTAGATGGTCTTGATTTTGCAATCGTACTTAGCTAAAGTACCACTAAGTTAATAAGGGGTGCAACAAACACTTGTTATTGTATATTAGCGAGTGAATGAAAATTCAGTTTGCTGTAAAGGTTTCAAAATTTGCTTGTTTTAGATATTTGAGCGTGTTAAATAACTAGCAAAGAGGATGACAGGATATTGTAAAAAATCTTTCCATCGGGATTCGATGTTCTCTTTGTTTTCGATATTTTGGTGATGAAATAAGAGAAAGAACGTGAGCGAAAACGTTGCACACTAAACATTAAGGATTTCAGTGTTTTGTTTGTTTTCGAAATTTTAGTGAGTGAAATAACGAAGGACGTTGTTATGACTGGAAAATCATTTTTCAGTTTGTAACAAACTTGTAAAAATTAAACAAGGTTGCAATAACTAGGAGTACTATCTTCCAATTTCTGTTTAGGGAATTTTTTTCTAACTTTTGTATAATTTGTATGCGTTGTACGCAAGGTGATGGAAAAAGAATTTCTAGTTGCGGCAACCATAGCCAATAAACTTATGCAGATGGAGGTTGGTAGCACTAATTATTTTAAACCGGCTAAACGGGTGGATTTAGGCACCTTCGATAGGACAGTAGGGAAGCTATATCCACAAATGACGACCGAAAATATAGCCCAAACTGCACGGAAAATCATGGTTAGAGGTTGAAGCATAGTAGTCGTAAAATACTAAAATTTTCAGCAGTTAATATTATCAGATCGGGTAGCACGCTATTTTTTACTCTAAAAAACTAAAATTGCTACCCTTTGTCATGCAGTCGTTTCTAAATAAAAGCGACACTGAACTGTACTAACACCATTGACCTTGTCCCATGTCCTTCCCTAAAAATTTTTGTTTATACAATAGCTGAGTAACCCTTTCGAATATAACTACAAATTTGTTGGCACAAATGCCTTGTTGTCTGATCTTTGCTTACATACTAAGTTGACCAGGCAGCAATTTTGTGCAGGCACTATAATAGAAAAAATTTCATTAGTTTTTTTGGGGGGCTTTGGTAAAAATAGCGCGTTTCTGCCCCAAACCGCTCTCCCGCGGATCATCTAATTGGAGCTTTCGAAACGATCCAATTCGTGTCATGGCCCTGATGGCAACCAGTAGGCAGTAGTGGTGAGCAGTTGGAAGCACCCTGGAACCGTAGGGTCAGGCAAATCTGGTAAATTATATAATTTGCATAATAATATATAATATATTACTATGCATTGTGGGCAAGTACGTGTATTCTGTTTACACACATAGATATATGATTTTGTTGTTTATTTTAAAAAGTGGCGCAATGAAAGCTAATTTGTACAGTGCTTTCACGACCACACATTTTTGTAATTATATCAATCCAGTTTTTTATGAATTTCATCTTTAGTTGGCTTCCGTGCTATATTGAAAAGATTATTGGTTCGTATTGTAATTTACTTACTTTACTAGCGACTGCGATTCCTTCCGATTGCATCGAAGTGACTCAGTTTATCGCCACATCTGGCTAGCTGTATCTGGCTTTCCCAAACTGCCTCCAAAGTACATGTGGAACCGAACTTGGGCGAGAAATCCGGATTTCCTCAGGTCGAACTGGGGAACCACGTGAATTGGGGGACTAAAAAACGCGGAAATAGCATAAATGGTCGATTCACAGGAAATATACAATAATAATGCACGTTATTATAGTGAAACTCTATTGATTGACTGAGCTCTCCATTCGCTGAAAATTTTGCCAGGGGGCCCCGATTTTGCCCGGGTGCATTTTGCCAAGAGAAAAACGGTTAAAAATCGTGTCAGAAACACTACAAAACACTTTTGATGGTGAGAAAAGGCGATTTTGAAGCAAATTTTCACAAAATTTGCTGAATTTTTGGCTTCAGAACGGAATTTTAGTACAAATTTTGATCAAATTTTTTGTACTTTGGACCGATTAGAAACAAAAAAATTTTCCAAGAGGCGGTGAACCGAGGGAAGCCCAAAATTTTGGCAGGAGGCATGAACCAGGGGGAACCGAAAAATGCCAGGGCCCCCGCCACCTTCCAATTTGGAGAGCCCAGATTGTCAGCAATTACATTTATGCCGGGCAAAAATTTAGGGTTTTTGAGTTCCATAATGAAAAATTGGCATGTTTTTTTACTCGCAGAGAAAAATGTTTTTAGACATGCTTAAAAATACATAGACTGATCTGGAGGGAAAGAAAAATATCTGGGACACCATGCCCAAAATACCTGGGACTACACTTCCCCCTCTGTGGAAAAGCCAAAATACTAATTACACCATAGAGTCTTCTGATTGGCCGCCATTGTATTATTGTTACCAACACTATCGTTAAGAAACATTGGATGGCAGCAAAACGAGTTTCTGGCACAATACGTCAATGCGACTCACCAAGCGTTAGCTATACATCTGACACTAGTACTGCTGCTAGTGGTAGCGTCGAAGCGGCCTGCAGAAGAGGTGGAAAGCGAGGTAAGACACATTATCCAAACTATGGATCGATTGTAGTACTATACTTGACCTGCAGAAGAGGTGGAAAACGAGGTAAGACACATTGTCCAAACTATGGATCGATTGTAGTACTATTCTTGGCCTGCAGAAGAGGTGGAAAACGAGGTAAAACACATTGTCCAAACTATGGATCGATTGTAGTACTATACTTGGCCTGCAGAAGAGGTGGAAAATGAGGTAAAACACAATGTCCAAACTATGGATCGATTGTAATACTATACTTGGCCTGCAGAAGAGGTGGACAACGAGGTAAGACACATTGTCCAAACTATGGATCGATTGTAGTACTATTCTTGGCCTGCAGAAGAGGTGGAAAACGAGGTAAAACACATTGTCCAAACTATGGATCGATTGTAGTACTATACTTGGCATGCAGAAGAAGTGGAAAACGAGATAAGACACATTGTCCAAACTATGGATCGATTGTAGTACTATACTTGGCCTGCAGAAGAGGTGGAAAACGAGGTAAGACACATTGACCAAACTATGGATCGATTGTAGTACTATACTTGGCCTGCAGAAGAGGTGGAAAACGAGGTAAGACACATTGTCCAAACTATGGATCGATTGCATTACTATTATACTTGGCCTGCAGAAGAGGTGGAAAACGAGGTAAGACACATTGTCCAAACTATGGATCGATTGTAGTACTATACTTGGCCTGCAGAAGAGGTGGAAAACGAGGTAAGACACATTGTCCAAACTATGGATCGATTGCAGTACTATACTTGGCCTGCAGAAGAGGTGGAAAACGAGGTAAGACACATTGTCTAAACTATGGATCGATTGTAGTACTATACTTGGCCTGCAGAAGAGGTGGAAAACGATGTAAGACACATTGTCCAAACTATGGATCGATTGTAGTACTATACTTGGCCTGCAGAAGAGGTGAAAAACGAGGTAAGACACATTGTCCAAACTATGGATCGGTTGTAGTACTATACTTGGCATGCAGAAGAAGTGGAAAACGAGGTAAGACACATTGTCCAAACTATGGATTGATTGTAGTACTATACTGGGCCTGCAGAAGAGGTAGAAAACGAGGCAAGACACATTGTCCAAACTATGGATCGATTGTAAATACTTGGCCTGCAGAAGAGGTGGAAAACGAGGTAAGACACATTGTCCAAACTATGGATCGATTGTAGTACTATTATACTTGGCCTGCAGAAGAGGTGGAAAACGAGGTAAGACACATTGTCTAAACTATGGATCGATTGTAGTACTATACTTGGCCTGCAGAAGAGGTGGAAAACGAGGTACGACACATTGTCCAAACTATGGATCGATTGGTAGTATATACTATACTTGGCCTGCAGAAGAGGTGGAAAACGAGGTAAGACACATTGTCCAAACTATGAATCGATTGTAGTACTATACTTGGCAGCCTTCCAAAATATATGAAAATTTTTGGCCCCGAGTATATTTTTGGACGTAATAGTATGTGAATACATTTTTTGTACATGCAGCAATATATATATGTATTTTGAAAAATTTTCGGGTATTTAAAAATTTAAGTGCAAATGTTTTCAGGCTCTAATATAAGCTTTTTAACATTAAAAATAGTTCTGAATTTTTGAAAAGTTGAAGTGAAAATGTTTGTACTGAATTTTTAAGCAATATTTAGTATACATAAAACAGCCTTATGTGTGATTGTTAAATCGTGGATTTCTTCCACTTTGAGATTTCCCCAGACAATGAACATGGGTCTTCGATGTTCTCCCACTTTCCCGAAGGCTGTGAATACGCCAGTGTACCATGGGGTTTTAGTGGATGTTGGGTTATTGACGAACATAGAGAAAATTTAACCAAGCTGTACGGCTTTGCCTCATATTCTGATGATCCTATGTCTGTTATTTTATACTGCTCTAGGTAATAAAAAGACTGCACAAAAGACAAGCTACGCATTTTATCCTGGAGGAAACGTCCCTGGAGATTGTGATTACAAGTACAAGTACCATGTTACGGTAAGTAATGTGTTTTAGACAAATGTAACTCCATGGGTTATCGCAGCCTGTAAACACTAGTACCATATCCGTTTCTTTTGTTGATTATGCGTGGTACATATTGCACGGCTGAACATTTACAAACCGGTTATACGCTAAATCTTACAGGTGAAGCAAAGGTCGACATGCCGTTATTTAAACGGAACGAGCAGAGCTTCCACTGAGGGTACCAGGGGAAAATAGTGAAAATTTCTTTTGTTTTTATCTGTCGCTGTCATTGATAACTCATTTTTGCATGGCCGGATGTTGACAAATTTTTTGTTCGATAGCAAAAGTGATAGCGATGTGCCCTTTCGTTGAACGCGAACAGCTCGGAGCTCACATTCCGGGCCAAAATATAAAAAACAGGTATTTTAAAGATCTTTCCCAAATCCGGCTCGCAGCCCATATCTCGCGACACAGGCTTCGTATTGAAAATACATACCACTAAACCTTATCGAGACAGTTTATCGAAATCTATAACATTGTTGACCAATACTTTTTTGTGGGACTGCTGCCTGGGCGGCTGTGGTCCCGAATATGGATCGTCGAAACTTTGCTAGAAATAGCGATTTTTCAATTTTTGTCGTGTTATCGCTTCTTGTTACCTTACAACAAGTGTTTATAAGGTTATCAAACCAGCTGAATACGATGTTTTTGCTATCTAGAGACTAGATTGACTATATTTTACCTTTTCATGGGGTTTCAAGGCTTTTTACGGTGTACGAACCGGTTTCCAAAATGTATAATCTAGTGGTGGAGTGAACCAACAGAAGGCGAGGTGGAGTGGACCGCAGAGAGCCAAGCAATACATCAAAGATAATCTCAATTAATTTTGTTACCAATGCAAAACCCCTATGTCTGCCCAAACTTCATAAAAATAAACATCGAGATATCCACTACCAGAACACAATATATATTGCAATGTGCGGTTTTATTATAGGTTGATAGAGTAATAGTAGTGGAACTAGTTGTAAATGAAATAACTGAACATTAACCGATGCATGATGCCACGTACGCATGTTCGCAAAGCTACATCCACTTCAACGCTGGACATTGAACTGGCTCTCACGGCACTTTGGGATGGAGGAATAAGTGAGGCTTGTCGGCAGTATAACATTTCAGATGAGACAGTCATGCGAGCAGGGCAACGTGAAATTGGTGTATTAGCCGGAAAACATTGGTGTGTGCCTAGCTGACCACCTGACGTTGTAGCGGAGATAGCAGCTTTGTGTTAAAATGATGGCCCGAATTGGTGTTGGGCTGAGCAACGAGGAGTTGAGATGAGGAGGGAAGACATATGTAAACAACCTAAAGGGCGGGCAGAACGACACTTAAGCATACCTGAATAAATACTGTAGATTTAAGGAAAACAAACCCAACGCTAATTGGCTGCGAAACGTTATGACCGACAACCATGGGATAGCCTATCAGCGAGCTTGGGTAGTGGCGCAGCCTGCTCATTTATTGTCTATGAGTTCCATGACAACCTTTAACAGTGCATTGAGCTTAATTTAGCCGACGAACCACAGAATTTGTTCAGCTATGACGAATCGGCATTTTTTTGGGATCCTGGTAGCAAAACCGTTGTGGCCGAAAAAGGTTCAAGAACAACTTTCGTTACTGCTGGAACGAGTGGCGAATACATTAGAGTGGTTGCCTGTGTTGCAGCTAGTGGTGACAGGTCGCCTTTTATAATCGTTTTTCCATCATAGTACGATCGCAAGCAGCCCTTTAATATACCCGAAGTTATCCCTCAGTGTAACTGATAATGGATAAATGACTGCGGAGAAGTTTGAAGGCTGGTTAGACAAGTTTTACTAAAATATGCCAGAGCGACCTCTGCTGCTTATATTTACCGCCACAAAAACCACTTTAACTTTTCAAGTACACGAAAGGCGATGCGCTAAATGTGTGCCTTCTTAAACAGTCACACCTTAGCCACCTGTTGCAGGGTCGAAATCGGTTCTCCTTTAGACCGTTAAAGGCGAAATTGAGAGAAATAATGGGGAAATGGGGGAATTGCATAGCTCCAGAAATTAGCTTTTGTAAATAACATTTCTGAAGTTTGGACGGCAGGTCTTACAACAAACAATATTTTGTCGTGTTTTCATCTCTGGAATCTGCGAAAGTATAAAAACGAACGTTTCGACCTTAAGACGAATAAGTGTTTATGCTCGAATACATCTGAATGTACATAGTGCAAATAATGTTTCGTTGTATACAAAAAAAGAAATATAATTGTTTGAATGTCTCAAAAAAGCAATCTAATATTCGGAATTTCACTCAGTTGTTACCAACGGCTTCGCCTTGGTCTACAAAATGAACATGATTTGATTTCACTGAAATACACTAATGGTCGGGATACAGCCAACAACTTGTTTTGACGGACTCAGTTTTGACCCAACCCGTTCGTTCCACTTTTACGCGGGGTGCTACATCGGGGTCCAAATTTTTGTTTCGGACACCAAAGTTAAGTTATGGATGTCACAAACAGAGTGACAGTCCCAAATTTCAGTACATGAAACGTAAGTTCGTTGACAGTCAGAATTGAATAATTGGACACTGGTGCAGAATCTATTTCGCTTGGGATTAAGCCAATTTTTAAAGTAATAGTGCGCTTTTCTTAAGGACAGAGTTGAGATAGCAATATTCAATCGACGCGGATTTGATTATTTTCAGTATAAAGTGCAGTTGCAATACTTGTGTTACTAATTTCAGGATGACAAATTTAATCAGCAGTTTGGTGTGTCATTCAACAATTTTGTGAAACGGAGTCCGCCAGTGTTCGCTGTTGTTGGTGGAAATAGGGTAATTTCTTTTTAATTTAATCAGCAGATTTGAGTCTATTGTATTGATGCGGCTTGTTAGCTTATTTAGTTAACTTGTTTCAAGATTGAAGTTTTGTAAACAAACCAAATATTGATAAACTATCGAGTCCTCATCCATTCGTAGTTATCGAGGCATAGGTGAACTAATTGCGTTTCCCTATAATTGTGCCGGCTGTTTTGCAAAACTTCATAAGAATTTGAAGACAGAAATATTTTTCTAATTCTATGGTGTTTCTAAAATATAAACTACGTTTTCATTGTTGAAACGAATAATAATTGACATCGTAATCGTAAACACGTTGACTGGCAGAAGACCAGGGATGTTTTTTTCAACACTGAATCCATATATTTCGTATAATTTAAAGTTGTAACATACTATTTTTTGTAATTTCTGTAT